>JAYJMH010001922.1:0-29069 GCA_036873815.1 Phacellophora camtschatica
AATATTGAAAATTATTGTAATATATATATATATATATATATATATAGGCTATCAACATAATTAGGCCAATTTCCTCTTCTTCTCTTGTCTTCAGCTTGCTTCTCGAGTCTTCAGCTTGTTTCTCCAAAGGTCTATGAAAAATAGTCAATTTCTCATTGCAGATTTAAAAAGCACAGCGTTCTGATGCCCCACATGGAAACAAAATTTCCACCACAAGTTTATTCTTTAAATTTTAAATTAAATTGTTGTTCATGTTGTACTCGTAACTCGTACTCGTTCTGGATTTCTAAGCCTCTCTAATACAACACAAACATTAAATATTTAAACATTTAATACTCCAATAAATACCTGAATGTGAATATACACAGTAATTCAGTGTATGTATAATTGCTAATGCTATCATGGATTCAATACAACAACTATCAAGAAAATGACAGCGATAGAAACTGATATACATATTGCGATGAAATACCAGACACAAAGTTTATAATCATAAGATACAGAGACTTTTTATTGTAGGAAGTTTAATATTTATTCATCAAACTTGTTTGTAGCTTTCTTGCTGGAATATATAAGTTCCGATTTCCGAAGGGTTATTGATGTAAATGACAAATGGCTGTGTATTACATTTCTTTAATTTCAGATTTTATTTATCTTTATCCGACGGCCCTCTAATAACATTTGGGGCACCATTTTGGGGCAACAGAGTAATGTTTTACATTGCTTGATCACAAATGTAAAGTAGCCGAAATGTTGTCGCAACACTTAAGACTTGTTTTAGGTGATTTTTTCGTATGGTAAGGAACCTAACTTGTTTTTTTTTATGTAATTATGCTCAAATTACTTTTGAATATTTCAATTTTATTTTATTTTTTTTTAATCAGATTGTTCGGAAATCCTCAGCCACTCCCCCCTGGATGGGAGACAAGATACACTAACGAAGGCTTCCCATATTTTGTTGATCATAACAGGAAAACAACTACCTTTGTTGGTAAGCATTTTTTTTTGCATAAACCCAAAGATAGCTAGCAGCTTTCTTTGAAGATGTGGCTCTTATTATAGTGCGGCGTTTGTTAGAGGGAGGCGTTTGTGGCAAAATCAAGAATAAATAATAAAGGAAAATAAAATCAAAAAATATAATAACAAAGGAAAAATGCTTCAATTCGAATTGAAATATGACATTGAGACTGAAAATATAAAGAAAAATCCTCTTTTTTGAAATGATGAACATTAAAGAAGTTAACTGAGCAGTTGGGAGATAAACGCCCCTTCCTAAAATTCAGGCGTTTATTTCGATAAATTTGGTCTAAAAGCGGCGTTTATTAGATGTTGGCGTTTATTTGAGATTAGGCGTTTATTAGAGGAAATACTGGCAGGTGATTTTTTAATATGTAAAGTTTAACCTTTTCACATCCATATAAATGTCATTTTTAGGTGGTAGAAATTAAAAACCAACTTAAATCTAAAGTTCTGTTCTCATATACGTCTTCAAAATGTGACTTTTTAAGTTGTTTAGCATTAAGCGATAAGATCCTTTCCAAGACAAAATATGTTAAGTGTTTTAGGTCCACAGCCTTTTTGTCAAATTTTTCAAGGATTTACTGGCCAGAGTTTTGATATGTTGTTGACTAAAATGGGCGACCGAAGCATTTGTGGTGAAGATACGAAAAGCATTTTGATGCAATGTAGTCTTACATTTGTATATACGTACGTTTTCTTTTCTTATTTAGATCCAAGAACAGGACAGCCTGTGAAGTAAGTGCAGACAAATTATTCCGATTTTTGAAATGATAATTGCTGATACGTTATATGCTGTATAATTACTGTACCAAGTGTTAATATGTGTTTATGGTTTATAAATATGTTACTGCTCGTATTTTAGAAATTCTGTTTTTTCACTTTTTTATTGGTTTATTTTTTTTACTTATTTGCCTAAATTCTATAGGTTTTTAGAATTTGGTCAAGATGTTTGGAATTTTAATTTGCTGGTCAGACATTCTTTCCAAACGTTTAAAATTTGGTGGCTGTCTTTCTATATGCCTACATTCAGTTACCTATATTCATGCGAGGTGGGCCAGCTTACCGAATGAGTCACCTCAGGTGAATTTGGCCCGCTTTTCCGGGATGAACTAAAGCAAACTAGAGCAGCATCGCCCTGAATAGATCGTTGCCCTGAAATGAAACACCTTCTTTTTTACAATCAGCTCATTCTCTAGACGTTTTGGAAACAATTAAATTAATAAAGATTGCATCTAGCTTGAAGTTTATAGAACATACAGTTATCATCAATTCAAATGATTATCGAAAATACAAAGTTGTTTCATTTTAGGGCGACGTTCCATCTGGGGCGATAATACCCTGATAATCATCTCACCCGGGCGAGGCTGTCCAGTTAGCTGGTCTACTGTACATGAACAGGTCCTCAATAGCAAATTTTTTTTATTCTTCTACGTTTCCTAACGAATTAAAATTTTTATTTTTTAGTCGGTCACATGCTTCACCTGCAATTGCGTACGAAAGAAGCTTTCCTTTTAAATTGATGATTTTTAGAAATTTATGCACGGTAAGGATGCACTTGTCAGTATTTTTGGGCTGATGAACGAGCGTAGAGCGCCAAGTATAGAGACATAAACAGAGGCAAATTTCGTAACAGTAGTGAAATTGACACACCAATTTCAAAGGAATTATCCGCTGCAAACAATAAGAAACCATCTCAACTCGAAAATTTAAACAAGCGAAGCCAAGCAGAGTTTCGGACAAGATGTTTACGGTTTCAGGTTGAAATAAAAAAAGTTACTTCAAGAACGAAGCACCTAGATAGCGATGACATATGATGAAAATTTTGAACGATGCTCTCGTTCATCTGCCGTATTTTTGTAACACCTAGCGTTACGTTTGTGATCGCATAAAAACGAATTCTCTATTTTGTGCCCAGGCAGATCAAAGAAACAAGACATGCTTTACTCATGAAAAACTATACTCGTGAATTCCCTTCTCATAATAACACAATATTTCTACTGTTATGAGCAGTCCAGCTCAGTCCCGTTCTGCAGGTCTCCCTTTCCCTCTACAACGAAAATAACCACCTCCTCACAACCAGAAATAACATCCTGTTTGATAAACGTTTATCAGTGAATAAACGGTGGGGACATGAAATGCTAAAGAATCAATTTTTTGTAAACTGTTTATTTTCGTGTTTCTGGTTTCTTGGGATTTTCCCATTCTACATTCTACATTCGCACATTTGCATTCTATTAAAATTTTCATTTTAATTGAGAAAAAACAATGCAAAGATTTCCCCCACGCAGAACTTACCGGGTAAACCAAAAAAATGTCATGCTGTTTGCACGGCTACAGTACAAAATGTGTTGGTTAGAAATACGTGCGAAATGCGAACTTTTTGAGTTTGAGATCTGAGTTTGAGATTAAAAGAGTTTGAGATCTCACACGGCTTTTGGGGAATGTTAAGGTATACAAATCGTAATACTACAATTATCTCATACTTCAAACTTTGAAGTTAATTTGAGAAAATCTCCATTAATTTCAGTCCATGAAATAACAGCTAAAACAACCTGATCATGCGAAATCCACTTGGGATTATGAATTTGTCATTCTTCAGCACAAATATTTAGGTCTCTTGTAAATTGCCACTGCTGATTTCGCGTAAGCAGGTTGTTTTAGCTGTTCAATTTCTTCGAATCGACTTCAAAGCTTGAAGTATGGGAGTAATTTTAGTTCTGCAAATTTAATACCCTGAAACATTGCCCTGGAAAGTTGTGTGATATCTCAAACTCTAAGTTAGCCTTTCGCACATATTTCTACTCAATATTTTTAGTTTAAAAACCAACACGTCTTGTAAGCCTGCTACTATCGTGTGGACGGAAAAGATGCCCCACTGTTTGAATTTTTTCTTTTCGGTCCACCCGGTAGTAAGAGGTTTATTCATTTCCCAAGAGGATGACATGTTGAGACAGTGTGTAATTGTCATCAGCGTGTGGCTGAAATATTACCCTTATGGTAGAACACATATTTGTATACAACTGATACCGTATACCTAATTCATGTGTATTTTGTTAGCAATTTGAGTGATAAGATGTTCAATAAAAATGGAAACTTTCCTGTTCTTTTTGCAGTCTAATGCACTCGGAAACCACATAAAGATTCCGGTTAGTCGGAACAGCATTTTTGAAGACTCGTTTCAGCAGGTACATAAGTGTTTTTTCATTTGCTCTGTACACTTATAAAATATTATTTTGAGTACTTATAACTGAAAATAAATTCATCCAAAATTACACGATTTCGTAGTTTTGAAATTTAGAAATAGGATACCGAAATGATCTTTCAGATTGTTTTGAAAATTGGCAAGATGCGAGGCCTCTTCAAAGTTTTTCGGCTAAATGGTAAGGTTATAGCGTTGCCTTTTTGCTGAAAATGAAGCTTTTGAAATTGGAAGTTTTTTGGCTTAAATTGTAAGGTTATAGCCTTGCTTTTTGGCTGAAAACGAGGCGATTTGGTTATAGATAGAAACAAGGCCATTTGGTTTTAGTGCTAGTTAGGCTTGGTTTTACAATTTGACCGTATATTTAGCCCGATCCTGTTTATGCTAGTATTATTAGGCCGATCCTGTTTAACTAAATATCAGAGTTTAAAATTCGATACACTTATGTTTAATAGTCTAGACAATTTAGATTTAAAAGGCAAATAATATTTTGCTCATCCATAAAACTCATGGAGACGTTGTGGTATTATTTATTTGGCACTTCTTGTGTATATGTATTGATAAATATATATATATATATATAAATATCATTACTGTATTTCTTTGTTTTCATTAATTTAGATAATGCGCATCAACCCGCGGGACCTTAGTCGGCGGCTTTATATTATGTTCAAAGGAGAAGAAGGTTTAGATTATGGCGGTGTTGCAAGGTACTTTTTATATTTCTTGTTTTCTGCTTAACAGTCTTATTTGTATTTCTATTTTCCGCAACATTTCTTTATAATTTTTGACATCTTTTCCACGTATGCTGGTGCCCTGCACAATAACATATGTTAGACACAGGTATATGGTATATATATATATATATATATATATATATGTTATAGTATATTTTTAATTGCATTAGAAACATTTCGGGTCGCATGGTCATTAGACACTTTGTGGGGTTGCGGTTTCATTCATAATTTTAATTTTGATATATTTTATGAGTAATATTTAAATCGTGGAATATTTTGAAAACCAGTCATACGATTGAAGTGTCGATTTTTGTGACGATTTGTCTTGGGTCGTATAGAATAGCCTCCCATTTACCTTGGGTCGTATAGAATACGATTTTGTTTATATAACCTACACAGTTGTAATGTACTTTAGGAATAAACTAATATGATATATTTCAAAATGAAAATTAAAAGAAAATATTAGGTCAAGATTGTTTTATTGTGATGTTTTTATTTCGCCCGTATTTATTTCAAATTGTTAGTCAAATCCTTTCTGAATTTCATTTTGCAGGGGGTAATACATACAAACGAATATCGCAGTATTTTGAACAATTGCCTTTTTATTGCAGAGAGTGGTTCTTTCTGTTGACACATGAAATCATGAATCCGATGTATTGTTTATTTGAATACACTGGCCAAGGAAGTTACACTTTACAAATTAACCCAGGTTTGAACAATTCTTTGTTTTGGACCAACTATAACTATATTAAATGTGTTAGTGAATTAAATAAAATCGCACAAATGAACCAATAAAATTGCACTGTTAACTAAATAGCACAAGTTAATCCATGTATGAAGGTATTATTTCATTCTGGATCAGTTTCTCATATAACAAATTATAGGGTGACCCAAAACATTATCTTTGTTTGCAGGGCTGTAGCTCGAAATGTGTAAGGCTACGAATCCTAGAGTAAGGTAAAACTTGGAAAACAATCTCTTGTGTGTGCGAAACTCAGACACAAAGACCTCTCGTCTGCGCGTATTTCGAAGACAAATGTTTTCATGAAGCAGGGGTACACATAAGATCATTTTTGCAATTTTATATAATCGATCAAACCACATAAACTAGATTTTAGTTAATCGATCAAGCTCTAGTCTTTTACTCCAAAAAGGATCAATCGATAAAAAATAAAAAGCGCTACATTTTCATGGATATATACAAAAGGAATTTTGCATTAATTTAGGATATTTCACAATCATTTTATTTCTTGAACATAATTTTTTTGTATTTTTAAATAAAACGTGCTGTCCTCGGAAAAAACTTTTAAGAATTGTCTCTTGGTCGTCGTAGGCTTCCTTCACCTCAAATATATTCTTGATAGTATCTAATCAATTTTTAGAAGCAGTTTCATCCCCGGTTTTCAAATCCTGAAAACATAGAAACTTGAACCACGAACTCGCCACAACACGTTCCTCCATTTGATTTACGAAAATTGTTTTCATTGTTGTGTCACGAAGGATCATAAAACATGCTGATTCTTTCTGCTTTTTGATTGGGTCTTTGATGTATCGAACCAGACACTGATTGGCCAAAACACAATACGACTTTACTACATTATTATATAATTATAAAAGGAATGATGCTGCTCAAATTTGCAAAACTCGATAATGGGTGCTAATTCGCAGACTTTCCCAAGTGCCCATTGGCTCTCCTTCGCAGTGGGAGAAGTAAAGTCTCCACACAGGCTATGAAAACTTATTGTGCGTTAGATCATATTGACATAACGACCGAGTGTTGTCCCCAGATATATGAGAAATAGCAATTGTACATTTAGCTCTGAAAACGTTTTTTGAATTGTGCATTTTAAGAACGAATAATAGATGTCATATATCTCGGGATATACGGTGGACGTTAAATGTATAGGATCCAGTGCCCACCTTCGAAAACTTGAATAGGGTTTGTCTGTTTGTTGTTGGAAGTAAATCTGGGCGTGGAAAGGTTAACTAGTCTCAGTCTGAGAATGCGACAGTCTAACAAAAAATTATCTTAGAATATGAACTTAAATATAATCGTTGTCAATGTGTTCAGTTAAAATGAGGCAGATAATGGGCTATAAATATATGTTTGATTTAAGCTCTGTAGGTTTAATGTGCTCTGCTGTCAGTGTCCGCAAATCGATTGGCTTTTTGTGGTCAGTGAAAAAAGAAACATTTTGCAATCTTATTTTTGCTATAGTAAATAATGTTCAATTCTTTTGTAGCGTAAAAATAGCTAATTCGTATTTAGTGTCGATATTCATTGCTTTGAATACTTATAAAGGATATTGACATATTAATGCATTTTACGTTTTACGTAGATTGGTCTCGCCCCTGCTGAATGGATCATCGCCCTGAATGAATCACCGTCTTGTTTACCATTAATTCACTCTCTTGACGCTCTTGAAACATGTAGACTCATAAAGTGTGCAACTAGATTGAAGTTAAATCATGCAACTCTGAAAAATTCTTAAAAGTTACTGTGAAAAAGTAATTGATTAATCCAGGGCGATGATCCATTCAGGGGCGATACCACTGTAATTGGCGAGGTTTAGATTCAAGATAAGAACAAGTTTAAAAAGTGCTGCTCCAAAAGCAATTTTGCAACTGAAATAAATTTCTCTGTGAACGTTGCTTTTTGTTTTCACCATATCAGATTCTCTTCGTGGATTAAGCTTTCTCTCTGCCTCTTTAATTTCACCGCTTTTTCAACTTATTTTGTTTAATTTGTTTTGTTTTTAGCATCTTATGTCAATCCCGATCATTTGGAATACTTCAGGTTTATTGGACGAGTTGTTGCTATGGTGAGTGTGCTTTCGCTATTAATTTCACCATTAATTTCACTACTAAATGTTTCACTATTAATTTCAGATATATAATAATAATAAACGTGCGATAAGAAAAGCCTCCTTTTAGAGATAATGCGGGAGTTGAATGTAACAACAACTAACAACTTACACAAGAGCTTGATTTTTAATTTTTTTTGTGGAAATAGTTCTTGTTGTGTAAATTTTTTTTTTTTTTTAAGACTTCTTTACTATATCAGGCAGACTTGGTTTACTGGTTAACCGGATTTGTTCTTTCTGTGTCTACAATCTACATAAAATAAACGTGTTTGTTGCAAACTAATCATTCTGACTGTATTTGTTTTAGGCCCTGTATCACGGCAAATTCATTGACCGAGGATTTAGCATGCCGTTTTACAAAAGAATGTTAGGGAAAAAGCTTGTTTTGCAAGATTTGGAGACACTTGATAACCAATATTATAATTCACTTTCATGGATTAAGTAAGTACTTTATTTTTAAATGGTTTTTTGTAATATCCTAGCTCAAGTTTTCTCAACCTGCTCTGCTCAGGTTCTTATATGCAAGTATTTTACTGTAGTCTCAGCTTCTATGGATGCATTTTTTGAATATTTGTTTTCAGAACTAGAATCCTTATGAGGGTACAGTAGAGTAAAGAAACCACTTTATAAGAAATTCAGACCCTGAATCCTGACCAGAATAATTCAAAAACAACTATTTAATCAAGAAAAGAAAATAGCCCAAAATCAAAAAACGAGTTTCTTATAGTGGTTGGATTTCATATTATTTAGACTGCACACGAGGGTAGCATTTGTTTACAAAATTCTTTCTACAAAGCCCTCATTCTTTGAATTTCTTCAAAGCCTTTTTTCTTCGAATTCTTTTATCTAACTTTGTCCGGCTGTCATTTGACGCGTTTTTGGTTATTATGAAATTTCCTGAGATACAGATTTAATTTTTTAGGGAAAACGATATTGATGAATGTGAACTTGAGATGTATTTCTGCACTGACATGGAAATTCTCGGAAAGACAGTGACACATGAACTAAAGGAAGGTGGAAATGAAATTCTGGTTACTGATGAAAACAAAGAAGAATATATCGAGTATGTTTCTCATCTGTTTCGTTTTCAATTTGTGTTTTTTTTTACCAATGTTTCTATATCCTTTTACCCCCTAAAGGGCCACAAAGCCCATTGCTAAACAACATAAAGCATTATCTTTTCAGGGGGTACGTACTGTCCTTTAACTTCCGGATTTATTTCTGCCAAACAGAAAAATTCTGTGCAAGTTTTTATTTTGTCAATCACATTCAAACCAATTTAATTCAAAAGATAAACTTGCGTTGTAATATTCGAAATTAACATAAAATTCTGCCCGTATTTACCTGCTGAAAATAGGACGTTTTATTTTGTTTGTCAATGGGCCATACGGCCTCATAAGGCCGGTCATTATGAATGGCACTTTGTGGCTCAGAAAACAATCTAGAGTTATAATTTACCATATTCACACACATTGTCTGCCAATAAATGATGTTATTCTTGGTGCTATCCTCTGCTATTGATAATTACGGGGTTTTCGCATGAAGACATAGCTAAAGCTGTACCGTCTCGTGTAAGATTTCAGAGCAGACGTCAAAGTCTTTATATTTCTGTGTTTGTTTTTCGTAGCCTAATGGTTCAATGGAGATTTAGCCGGGGTGTTGAAGAACCACTTACTGCTTTCTTCAATGGATTTAACGAAGTGTTGCCGATGAAATGGCTTCAATATTTTGATGAAAGAGAACTTGAGGTTTGTGATTGCAATTAAGTCATGTTTAGTTTGGAGCAACAACAAGCAACAATTCATTCCAAAATCTTTACTTTTTCCAGCGGTTTCAAAAATAACAATACTTTGTCAACAACTAACAGGTGGAATTTTGTAAAACAAAACATTGCGGTTTCAAAAATAACAACACGATTTGTCACTGTAAGAAATAGATTTCACCAGCTTTTGTTTACTTTGTTTATTTTAATTTGAATGAATGCGCTCAGGGTGTGAAATCTATTCTTTCAAATCGCAAATCGCATGTTCACATTTAAAACTGCAACATTCTGTTTACAATATTTCCACTCGTTCCAACAACCTAACAGTTTCAAGCTATAGAATATTAAAGGAAATTTTTGAGACTCTTAGATTATTGGGAACTTAGTCCGCCTGTTTTTTGTGTACCACTTTAAATGTTCTTTTTCGCTATTTTTGTCATGTTTTCAGAACTGTTCAGAACAACAATGGCATGTTTTGCAAAACAAAAGATTCAAGTCTAACATGATAATGCAATTCAAGTTATCGCCTTTATGAATATATTTTGCACTTTTCAACGCAACAAGGAATATTTTTCGTTTTGGTTTATTTCAATTAATGACTTTTTGTTCTTTAATATTCTCTTAAAAATACAGCAGAGGCAAATTACGAAACGGTACCACGGGGAGGGAGCTTGGTAATATTACAGATTACATATATACAGATTACATATATACAGATTACATATATACAGATTACATATACATTACAGATTACATATACATTACAGATTACATATATATTACAGATTACATATATACAGATTACATATATACAGATTACATATATACAGATTACATATATACCAGAAAATAAGATGTTAATGCAAAGAAGTTTGCAGCCAAGGATTACAAGAGTATGACATAGTTTTTATTGGATACATCATGCATGTCATCCAGGAAACAATTCAGTACAGTTTTTTTTGGTATATCTTTTATCAGCTGATCTTGTGTGGTATGCAAGAGTATGACATTGATGATTGGCAAAGAAACACTGTATACAGAAATTACACAAAGAATAGCAAGCAAGTTATTTGGTTTTGGCAAGCTATCAGATCATATGACAATGAGAAACGATCAAGACTGTTGCAGTTTGTCACGGGAACATGCCGGTTACCTGTTGGTGGTTTTCAAGAATTAATGGGTGTGTATGCTTATAGACCTTACAGATTTAGTTTCCGGCAAGAACCAATTGAATTTGAAATGAATAGAAGTCGCACAAAACATGCGCAGTAAGAGCGAATTGGTTCCGGTTCATCGAGATAAACCATATGAAAAAGGTGGGATCCCGGCAGCTAACAGCGGAATCTCATCAAAGCGGGATATCTCGGTAGCCACATGAACACAATTGAAAAATATAAAGACACACAACCGGGATATCTAGCCCCATATAAACCGGCCCTTAACAGGCCGAGTTCGCAGTCGAGTTCGGAGTCGAGTTCGGAGTCGAGTTCGGAGAGTCGAAACAATTGAGTTCGGATGTCAAAGAAAGGACTTAGCAAAATGTTTGCTTTCACGTAAGGATGAGAAGCTCATCTTGCAAAACATGTCACTTTAGTTAGCTAAATTTATCGTCGTTTTGTGCGGGAAAGCAAGCTAAAGACTACAAGCAGGAAATCAAAATGGTTTGATCTACCAGGTAAACCAAAAATAGTTCGACCGTTTAATGAATCATGAATCAATTATTCAGCGGATTTTGATATATCATTTTATCAATGATTTTGTGCTAATTATTTAGTCACGTATGTAAAAATTTATACACTTGCCATTAGCTATCTCGAACTATCACGGGAAATTAAATTTGTTTGAAATAGCGCGTGTTCAAGATAACCAGCCAGTCGTGATAGCGGGTGTCAAACGTACTTCCAGACTGCAAAAAATTGAAGTGATAAAGTCAAATTTTGTCGTTGTCACAAATACTATGCTGTCAGATCATTGTATTTTATAAAACTCTCAGCTGACCATTAAGTTGTTTCTCAATACCTGCATTGCGCTACCTGGCCAATTTTAAAGGTTTTTATCATATACACAGGGAGCAATGGTCCACAAAAATTTTGTATTGAGAAAGTTGGGAAAGAAACTTGGCTACCAAGGAGCCACACCTGGTAAGTTTTTACTCCACCTAAGCTTGAATTGAATCGAGAGAAATTTTTTGTTTATTTTTTTCTTCACTCGATCTTTTTTATGTACTGGGCAAGCGTTTGTCGATGTACACCTTGGTTATTATGCATTTTACCTTTAAAATCGTATGATTTAGAAACGAAAATTTATTTCGTCAAAATTCGTTTTGCCATTCCGTAGCTACAGTGTCGTCGGAAGCTGTTCCAGATTTGGGGAGGGCGGCTTACATAACAACATTACACTCATTTTTTTCTATAAGAAACTAGAGGAAACTTAACTTTATCTATTGTTTTCCATAGTTGTAAAACAAAGGAGCAATAGCATTCATTGTAAATGTGAATTGTTTCAGAAAGTACTATTGTTTTCCATAGTTGTAAAACAAAGGAGCAATAGCATTCATTGTAAATTTGAATTGTTTCAGAAAGTACTCCATTCCTCAACAGCAGCATGACATAAACATTTTCATTACCACTACCTGTTTTAACGCATCGCTTCAACATAATTTCGCTTTGACACAATTTCTAGCTTTCGACTTCCATATTTTGATGAATATGCAACCCATCCCATTTTAGAGAATTTGTAGAAAACTTCAAGTTTATGCTCCTAGATTGGTAATATGCAACGCATTCATTGCATACTGTTGTATCTTTCTTAGTATTTTCAATGAAACGGTGACACATTTTTTTTAGAAAACCCAAACCCAAACTCATCCCTGTAGAAATGAGCTTCTATGTTTTTGTATTTTAGCTTCAACCGGCTTGATCTTCCACCATTCAGAAGCTACGAGCAATTACTCGAAAAGCTGACATTTGCAATTGAAGAATGTGAAGGGTTTGGACAAGAATAATATTTTCGTCAGCTTATGTATTAACTCGAAATTTGTACTTAGGATGCAATCATTATGGAGTGCAAGGATAAGGTAGGTAGTTTGACGCGGCCTGATATCGTATTCTCTTGTGGATACAATATCATAGTTGAGATACAGATGCAAGCCGTCCATAGATGTATGACAAATGGTAATTTCACATTTCGTTTTTAAAAACGTATTTTGAAATGGGTATTTTAAGAGCGAATAATACATGTCATCTATTTGAGGTTGGCTTGTGTCCTCATCTCCACTGCACTATTGATATAGGATTGACCGCATTTAATTAATTGAGTGTTATGTCAAATAGTTGTCCTCTACCAGATACTTTTTGGATAAGCGCGTTGGTTTTAGATAAGCGCCCTAGAATAAGGGAGATTCTATTCATTCTTTCTATTCATTCTATTCATGTCATAGTTTTGCTTGGCATTCTGCTGCAGTGGTTTATTTGTCTAAATCTAAAATTGGTTGTTTCGATAAATTCCTATTTATTAATGTGAGCTTATAAATATACCAATGGACATATTTGATGCTATCATTCATTATGATCATCTAATTTTTAAATTCTTCAAGCTAAATTTGCAAGACATTTTGAGTTATCTGGTATCCGATTTTTTTAAAATTCGTTACTGAGAACTGGAGAACCATCTAATTAAAAGCATACACCTTTAGAATAGTGTCAATTTGCCTCTTATTTGTATGAATTGTTTTTTGAAGAATTAATTCGACCAATTTTTAAATACTGTAAAAACCCTTTCTTATTCATTATTTCCGTTAATACAGCAGGAATCCACCACAAAGAAACTGATTTATAAAACGGTTTATTTGGTTTCTAAATATTATGACAAATCTTTTAGAGACGGACAGCTGTACGCTACCAATAGTGTGATAGAAAAAAACCAGTTCTATTCAGTAGTACAGTAAGAACATGCTTATTAGAAACCGGTTTTTGAAAATCAGCGTGTCTGGATCGAAAAGTCACGTCAACAATCCTCTATTATCTGAAATAATTTTATCATTTGAATTTTAACTCTTAATCAATTTTTAAGAATAATTTGTAAATTTTTGCCAAAACATCACCCTGCAATTTTTTATTAGTCAGTTTCCTAGTATCGTGATGTTACTATACTTGACTTGACGTTGAGTTTACTCTGCAGAAATCCATCATTACAATAATAACAACATGGAAATGAGGACGAGAACACGAGAAAAATGTTCTTGGATTAAAAAGAAATAGACTTGGGACAACTTTTTAGAAGAATTTAGTAAAAAAATTCTTGTTTATGGGCTCAAAATCTGGCCTTTTGCCGGCTGCCATAACTCCTTGTGGCTCCAAACACAGGGCTGCATTGTGGTCACAAGACAATTTCCTTTTTTTGTAATTGGATTATTTTCATTACTGTAAGGTCGAGGATCAATGTTCGCATTTTGCTGATCACTATACAACTACTGATTGGCTATCTGCAATTGCATTGGAGTTCAGTCGGCAATTTAGGTCTCGTCTTTTTTGAAAACGAGGTTCGTCAAAAAAGGCCAGTTTTTTTATTGGAATGATGTGAGTCTTATGTTAGAGTGATATCGATAACTTCAGCCATTGGTAGCAAATCTAGCTTAGCTCTCGTTCACATTGGTATGTTTTCGTACATTTACATTTGAAAATGGGGCACTGCAAACAGCGTCTCAAAGGTCTCAAACCTGCACCGTTTTTAGAATTTAACAAGTATCAAAATGAAAACTGAGCAGTGTGTACGAGACCTTACTTTCATCGTCTAATTGGTAAAGCCTACTTTCCATATAGCCGCAACCTTAATTGGCTGCCTGCGACAGCCATCTACCACCTTGCTCTCGGTCCCGGGGGGTGGGGGTACACTTGAATATTTGGGTACGAGTATGTGGCGCCGATAAAGATGGGCTTGATTTCTCAAAACATGGGTAGGACTTTCAGATAAAATGCTTTAATGTTGAGTTAGATATCGAAAATTGTCTTTTTGTTGGGGGTTTTGAATGAAACAAAACGTTAATGTGGTTATACACGAAAATTTGAACGTTAAAGTTGGGTGGGTTTATAAAATCTCCACGGTACACTCCCGTCCGACTGTGGGACATTTAAACTACATGTTGGCTGTACCGGAGAACGACGTTCCCATTCAGAAAAACCCCCTGCGGGGCCGGGAGCAGGAAAGATGGAAGATTCACTCACCTCGCCGGCAATCCTACAGCAGTTTTCGGCCGTACAGAAACTAGGATTAAAATATCGATAGTGCATTAAATACGATTTCTTATCTTTATTGTTCTCGTTTTTCATACAATGTAGTTTTATCCCCCAAGATACTCCAAATTCTGGTTGATTTTAGTTGTAGTTTGGTTTCATGCAGAAATGCAATTTGTATAGATATATAGCTCATTTAATTTTTGACGTAATTGTTAATCGTATGCTGTTAATTCTAGTTTAAAAAGGAATCGCGATCCTTGCAAAATATTAACGAGATTGTTCTGTGCTGTTGTATTTTTCAGAAGCAGAAAGGAATAAATAATTTTCTGATTATTTAAGTATTTTGTGCATGTTCCTTGTACTGCTTTACTCTGCGCGCACTGTTCCGAGTATCCAAAAGATGTTGGATACAGCCATTTACGCAAGCCTTATCACACTAGTCTTCATATTATTTCCCTTTCTCTGGAGAACACAGAAATACAGGACTCATGTAATATACTCAGCCGTTAGTTCCTCCACAAGAGACAATCCAGAGCTGGCTGTTGTATTGCAAGTATTTGCTATTGGTAGATATTTTTTGCCATTAGATGTCTAAAATGCAACTAAGTATCATTGTATTTGTCCAGTATGAATACTTTTGTAAATAATTATTTATGTGTTGGTTTATGTCTTTTTTCTCTCTCAGTAAAGTATTGCCTTTCGATCTATTCACCCATTGATCCATGTTTTGTCCCCGGGGGGGGGGACTCTTAAAAATTTGGGTAGTGGGGATGTGCGGCCGTAATGGGTGCCTTTTTTCCTTCATTTTACCTAAGAATAGGTATGTTTTTAAAGAACATTTACCTGAGAATGGGTGTGTTTTTCAATAAAATCACCAAAGAATGGGTGTGTTTCTAATATATTTACCTGAGAATGGATTCATTTTTTGAAATTCCACCTTACTGTTCATAATTTAGCTATATTTTTATTACCTATGGATGGGTTTTCAAAAAACTCAATTATAAAAAAAATTTGACTGTCCACACCCCTTCCAAAATGAAGTCAAGTACCCCCCCCCGGGCGTTTGCAGGGCTGTAGCTTGAACTCGGACTCACGTTCAGTGTTATTGCCAGTGCCGGTAGAACTGTTGTTTTTTCTCTGGTCTTAACATTTTGCAAACAATATTTTTTATAGCTGTTTAAATGTTTACATTATGTTGTAGGGCAAGAAAAAAAATGAATAGTTTCAGTAACATTTTGATTTCAATTTTCACAGAATGCCAACGCGCCGTTGCATATCGCTGCCTTGCGAGGTCATCTTGAAATAGCAGAAACTCTTCTGAAGTGCAACGCACCTGCAAATACACTGAATAAGGTATGATCAGTGATTATGATCATTACGATTACGATTACTACAATTATTATGATTATAACGATGATTACAATGATTATAACGATGATTACAATGATTATAACGATGATGCGATCGTTCATTATCAAAAACTCAGAAAATTGTTTTTGGTTGGGTTGTTTTCAAGGTTGAACCATCAGAAACCATTGGCTTTATGAGAAATTATAAATATTTTGACAAAGACGTCTTGCTAATGAAAATATTCATAAACAGTTCGTGCTGCTGAGAGCCTAAAACCCATCTTAAATTTGTATTTTTATATCAAACCATATTTTGTAACCCTTCGGCGTCATTCTGTATTTCATTGTATTAAATACGACTCAAGGAATTTGGAGAATCCCAAACTAACATCTGTTTCTTAACCGCAATACACATACAATACTTGGCCTACTTTCCCACTTTAATTGTTTATTTTTATTTTACTGGAGCAGTAGGTTGTGAAGCAGCTACCAAAAGACATTTATGCAAGCTATAATTCCTTTTGGTGAAATAGACAGTACTGTCAAGATATTGCTCAAGACAAATTAGAGAGGCTATTTAATCTTTAATAAGGATAAAAAACGCTTTAAAAATTAATTTGGTATGGTCTCCAAATAAAGAAACTTTCAGGAATTATTTATAACAGAAAGAACAGATGTTGGATTGGTAGGATTTTCTTACAATAATATGATTTTATCGTACGTTTTCTATCTCCATTTAAAATTTTGCATATTCTTATCTCGTATATCAGAGCGCAAGAACGCAGTTCACTATACCTGCTTGTACCTTGCAATTTTATTTTCGTTATTTATCATGCGAGCGAAATCTTCTCGATTTTCAGGATGGATACACAGCGCTGTATATTGCTGAGCTAAATCATCATTCAGAGTTAGTTGAGACTTTAATGAAAGTAACACACGTTGTTGCCAGGAGAAGAGACGAAGTGGTAAGTATATTTTCCTTGGCTCGTGTAGATCATAGAATATGTATATATCTTGGATACAGTATGTCAACGAAATTAACACTTGTTTCTACTTGAGAAATGTATTACAGTAAAATCCGAACAATTAAGAAACGAAGAAATGAGAATCTGCAGCCCGAGGAAAAATCACTTTTTTCACTATATTTGTTAAATATTTCGCCCTTTTAGTCAAGGTGTAAATAAATAACAAGGTCACAATTGTTTGATGTTGGCGACTACATTGCAGTTTCCATGGTCATTGAATTTGAAAGATTTGAAAATGTCTTTAAGAAACTAGACAGGCTGTTTTAAAATAGCGAGCTCTCTAATTACGGAACATATTACTATTTACAATGATTTAAATTCTAGAACCAGGCAAAAGGTAGTAAATGCAATGTAATCGAGAATACCCAACAAAGAAGGACGACTTTCTCAGTGTTTCCATTTGGAAGGGAGTTTCTTTTTTGGGAAATTTCTTCGGTTGGAAGAAAAAATAAAAGGAAATTAAAATTTCAAAGATATTGGAAGAAAATGTTGTGAAAATTAAGGAAATTCTATGGAAGAGTCCAAGTTCTCTAATATTCATTACTGATGGACATGATTAAGAATGAAATCATGGTTATTGATTGCAAATAAGATGATAATCCTTTTGTTCAAAAATAATACTATTCAGAATAATAAAAAATAATGCAATACCAACTTAAATTTGTTCCTGCCCAATTAACTGTGCTACGGAGTACTTGGTAACTACGGAGCTCAAATATTGTTTTGCACAGCAATTTATATTTAATTTAAATTTATATTAAAAGTTTGTTAAAAATTGCTTTGTTTCTTAATTTCATCAAGCTGCAATGCTTTCCAAAAGTCTTGGAACACTTTGTCACATTTTCTCTTCCTCATACTCGAATTTCTCCCTCTCCCCCTTAAAATAATGTTGATTTGCAACAGTTTATCAATCAATATTGTGACAAAAACAACTAAGCACAACTGTGGGACAAAGTACTTACATAACAACATTGTTTTGGGGAGGGGTGATTTATGTGGTAAATACAAACATTCGAAGACAAAGTTATTGAATTTTTATTGTGATTTTTTCTAACCAAACAAAGTTGTCATTGTGAAGGAATGTGCCACAGGATGTTAAAAATGTCAAATCTATTAAATATATTATGAAAAAAATAAATAGATAGAAAATTAAATATTCGAACGAATGTTTTGATGTAATTATTATCATAATAAAAGGAAGGAATTTGGAATGAAATACCAACAATTTTTGAAAGGAAATTTCAGGAAACCCTATGCTCCAAAGATGGAAGCACTGTTTTGTATACGTTTTTGCACCTGGACTAAAGACTATTCTTAACAACTGTGGTCATGGAGCAATGTGAACGGTTTTTGTTTGATTTTTATGTTATTTTTTTGTTATGTTTTTCGTTAATTTTTGTAGTATGTTTCCCTGTGTATCTTCGTGATTTTTGTAGTTTGTTTCCCTGCGCTCGCGATGTGAAAGACGATAACAGGTAAACAAACTACAAAAAATCACGATAAAAACATAATAGAAAATAGCATAAAACTCAAACATAAGGTGCCCACATTGCTCTTCCATGCTGTGGCGAGGAAAATGGTTTTGCTGGAAGTTCCCTAGCTTATATGTCCGTTTATAAACATGTATACATTGTATTGTTCAAAAATTGAATTCACGTTAAAATAATAATTACTTTCAAAAGTCCTATTGCGGTGGCCTAGTGAGATGCGATTATCGGAGAAGGCTGCAAAGGTTGGATTTAGGTCTTGGAGAATTGAAGGAAGACAATTTTAAAAGTTGATTAATAATAAATTTTTTCGGTCCGTTTTACCAATCTTCAAACATTGTCACGACCAGAAAATGTTTGTTAAACCAATGTTATCAAGGTAAGTAGCAATTCAAAAATGTTTGACCAGAGCTGTAATCTGTGTTTTTGTTGTTAGATAACTGTTTTCCGCTCTTACGTTGCTATAAATGCAATCTTGATCTACGCCTTAATCGAATTCGATTGGCAGGTATGGAATGGTTTTGTTTTAACAAGATTAAGATAATCTTTTGTACAATCTAAGATTAAGTCATAATCCACAACTGGATTAGCCTCACATAAATGTTAAATTTGACGATCCGTTAAAGTGCAACCGTTAGTCCATTGACCGCAGGAACACAACGATGTTTTCTGCCACCCCATTTAACCTCAATATTTGAGCAGCTTTTGATTGTTTGTTTGCCGGTTTAGATGTTTCAGTTTGAGACAATGTAGCTTCATAAGACCATGTGCTAATTTTCAGCATTGTGTTGATATAAAAATAAAATGAAAATATGCTTCTATCAAACAGTTAGAAGGTCTCTGTTCCCCAGAACGCATTTGTCGGCCAAAGGGTAAGAGCAATGCCTCGCTATCTATGTTCCTGGTTACTATGCTAGCTTGCTTTTACGAATATTCTTATTGCGTTGTTAAGGTGGATGAAAAACAAAAGCTGGCTTACAGTGCTCCTGAAGAGTTAGAAGAGGGACAGCTGATTGATGCAGCAGAGGATTCTGACATTGAAGGTAGGTGACACCTGGCTGCTACATTGCAGATTCACGAAATAATAATAATAATAATGATAATAAAATATATAAATTAAGTTCATTTTGGTGCTTTACCGGTTAATGCTATATACTGGTGTGAATATCAACGTCACCAGCACAACATTACAGCGATGCTGAATTTATTTGATTTAAAAGGGTTCGATGAGCTATGGGTGAGACTCATGAGCGCCAATCCATAAATAACTACTTCTTGCGAACAGAAATAAAAGAGTACATTGTACATATATATATCATCAACATGTATGAAATCATCAACATGTATTACTGCATTGCAGATTTTCAAATGAATTTCTTGTTTGATGAACTATAGGTGAAGACCTCTAAACTCCCATGATTTATTTTTTCGCTAAAGTTCAAAACGTATTTCAGTACTTTTAAAAACAATTTTTTAATATTCATCGAAACTACAAAACATTTTTGCAATAAATAAAGAAATTGTAAACCTTATTTCATAGAACAAGGCTGGAAATAGGTGTAATACAACGAAATGCGTGCTACACATCTGACCACCATTGCAAAGTATGCACTAATCGTCGCAATAATTTCAACACAAGGATTAAAATATTGAAACTAAATACAAATAGCAGTTCAACACTATGCGGAAAATGCACTGCTTTACACTTACTGCAGTTCTAGATTTATATATAACACAGAACTGATATTCTGTAAAATATGGAATGTGGAATGGGATAATCTCAGAGGACTATAATATAGTTTCCCAAAAAAAATGTCTAATCGTTTTGTTGCAGAAGGTTTTAGTTCTGGGTTTGGTTGGGAAAATCAATTACCGGGAATATGTTTTTATTGCTCTCTATCTATGGAAATTAATTAAATCCCTCATTGTTTTACATCTTAATAATAATCATCCAACCTCATTCTCATAATAATCCAACCGAGAATCTGACGATAAGCTAGGCAAACATCCAATGCAAAACGACTTTGGATTTGTAATGGGCAATAAGCAAATTGTTTGTTTTGCTTTGTTTTGTTTTGTTTACGTAGGGCCTGCTCACAGGCTAGTGGCCATGATGAAATGAACATAGGGTTGACTTAAAGATTTCACGTTTGTGAATAACATGCCTTAATATTAACGGTTTTCTTTATCGAAATTTCGCACGAACGCCTCTTCTCAAAACGTTGCTTCGTTATCATTATTAACATTGCTTCAAAACGCCTCTTTACAATGCGTTGCTTCATTGTTATCTTGTTTTTGCTGAAAGCTAAGTTTGGAAGGTTCTTCCTCGAGCATTTTTCAAACGATAAATAATAGAAAATTCTTACTCATGCAAGACAGATTAAAATTCATAACAAAATAAAGTAGTCTTAATCTCTAACTGCGTAAGTTTTGATTAAAAAAGTCCATTTATCAGTTTACTCTTAGATGTTTTCTATTGACTTTGAATCACCCTTTTTCACCCACAATTTTATGTTAAATTATTTTGTATCCCCTCCCTCCCTTTTGTCTTCTCTTATTTTCCCGCTCAACTCCTTAACTCCAAATGTCTACTTGGACCAATTCACCTTTTGTTGCTAATTTTTTCTTTGAAAAATTGATTAATTTTGAGAAATTGAATTTTTGATTCCAGAAATAAATTATGCAAACAAAGTTTAGTCTGAAATTAAGAAATTTTTTTTTTTATTTCTACCTATAGTCGTCAAAATTTGACGCAAATTTCTTTTTGAAAAAAGCTTTTTCCTGATGCCCTTTTCACGATCAATGACCTTCTAAATTTTTAATTTTTACGCCACGATAATCTAATATAAAACTGTTACGCCACATCACTATGCTAACCGAATCCGATTCAAAAATCAAAGATGGCGGCCTTAACAATAAAAAGTGGATTGTTCTTGAACTTCTTAAGCCTTTTTTTAAATCACTCTCGGCTTTCATTCTTTTATGATTTTTTTTGCCTTCATTTTTACAGGTTCAAAAGAACGACTTGTAATAAACGAAGACTTCGAAGAGTCTTTCCTTGGTTTCGACGAATCCGGTGCACCAGAGCCTGGGAACGAGTCCTTTGGGGCCAACAGCACAATTCAATCCGTTGAACATTTTTCTTCTCCGTCCCCTGTGAGATCTGAGGAAACACCAACTCCTGTTTTGGAAGAAACGTCACCCCCCAGAATATTACTGACTTCCGAGGACAGCGATAGAGTGGATAATATTTTGGACATGGAACCAACGATCACAGGAGGGTGAGTCATGAACACAATTTGACAATCATGATTGTCACAAACTATATTTGATTATTTACCATATGATTTATAGTAGATTGGAAGCCTGTTCATCATTTCAAAGATTTTATGCAGAAAATTAGATTTTATTTATGCACCAGGCGTTTGGCCAAATTTTTTTCCCGCAATTCCCAGTTTATTGCATTTGTTTATTTGTAGTTTATGAGAAATAAAATATAATTGCTTATACTTCAGATTTTTGATCAGCTTTGTCGTCGATGCAAGAGGTGGCATCTTTGAAAGCAGGCAGACTGGCATACGCGCTACTATTCCCAAAGGAGCCTGCTCGATGCCTACTCGCATCACTTGCAAATTACTCAGGTTTGTTCATTGTTTTCGTTTATTTTTGTTCAAGAGATTAATTGAGTTAAAGTTATTGGCAAATTTTATGGGAAGGACGAATCGCGAGAGCAATATTTTCTGTCTGTTTCTCAGTCGCTCTCGCGTGAAGACCAGCAAAACTAAGGGACATAAATTTTGGTTATAATGATAAACGTTTTCAGTGCATATGTACTCACGAGATTTCTTTTATCCCACCATCTAGTGACGATTTTTGTTCACAAGTTCCATATTTTGGCTTGTGCTTCAATTTGGTTGTCTTTACCTAAAACAAGAGAGCAGTGAAGGAATTTTATGATTTAAAGCGTTTCAATAAATCTTGGTTTAAAAAAAAATACACTGTAACGTTTGGTGAGGGAATGTTAAATTTAATTAAAGAAATTTAAAAAATTGATTTTGTCAACGTTCAAACGATCATCTAGAGCTTATGTTTTCTTGTCAAAGAGTTTTGAATGATAAAATCTGGATAAGCCTAAAATGAAAATTATCACAAAACGAATTGGGCTTGGCCCTTTATCAGTACTTCAATTTTTTTCTATCTACAAATTTTTATGATTAATAATTGACTGAGGAAGATCCAAGCCTGATATATTCAGTGATTTTATTCCAGGCTTCTGTAGATTTCGTGCATTTCACAATTTGCTTATCATAATTATACTGCCCCGCACAAAACATCATACAATCTCTTTAAATGATTTTAAAGTTTATTTACTTACTCATATGCTTTTAATAATTTTAGAAACAAACAAAGGATACCCATGCCAAAGATGTACTTAAACGAGGGCTTAATTAGTCGTGTTGTGGAAATCGCACCGCAAGGAATGCAGTTTCTCAAGCCTATCATTATTGAAGTGCCTCATTTTGGATCGCTCCGCAATCGAGAACGAGAACTGATAGTATTGAGAAATGACCCGGGTTCAGATTTGTGGAGAGAACAGATTTCAATGAGGATGCATTCTGAGGGTAAGATTTAATGCAATATGCTTAAAAACGCATTTTTCCAAAAAGTCCGTTATGAAGAACACAATCTGGAGAACAAACGTTGGCGCAAACAGGGCAAAATAAATTTAATTATATTATAAAAAATTTGAATTAGTAAACTTAATTTAAAGGAAAACAATTATGCAGACGGTGCTTCCCATCTGGGGTTGTGACGGTCTAAGAAAGATGATAGAGTATACAGGGGTAAGATGGATATCCTGGGGGTAAAATGAATAGTGCCTAAAGATTAAACATACCATTTAGTGGACTGACAAATCAACATCCACAACATCGAACTGGTTAGCTCCAATTGCAATTGCATATGCAAAACCTATATACCAAACCTGGGCTTTATTTTTAAATGATATTTTTTATCACGTTTTTAATGTGTAAATATTCGATCTGACCTTTATGAATTTTTTTTTAGTATTGACAATTGTAATTTTAGTTTTGTATTGGTTGGTATTTATTAGCTGAAGTGCTGTTGTTGGACCAACATTAAATAAATTGAAAATAAATAAAAAATAAAGTTAGTGCAGATATCTTGCATTTTTTAAATTTTATTCATCTTAAAACTTCCTCAATAGTTTACGACGAAGACGCCTTTGCTGAAATGCCAACATCTCCAGAACATGGTTTCAAATCTGGAACTCAGTTTGTCAAGATAGTAACTCAAGATTTACCAGAACGATTTGCTGTCATTGCAAGGCCTAGAAAGGAAAAGTTTTTGATGTTCCCAGAAGGAGGTGTCATTAAGTCAACTGTGCTTCCGAAAACCCAAGTAATTTTCAGTGAAAACACATTGAACATGAACACGAAAGTTGTTTTGCAGGTTTGCCCCGTATTTATCTCTAATTAACAGACAAATCCTATTTATGTTTCATTTTGCAGGGGGTTTTGATAATTGAAATTATCTTTATTATTTTAGATGTCAATCGGTTGTATTTCTTTGTAGAAAACACTTACAAACAATTTCTGGACATTTTGATATTCTGGACATTAACATTTTCTATTGTAATTGTTTGCGATTATCTGGGAACAACAAAAACTGCAACTCCTTGGGATTATATAGTCAGGGCTGTTAGCTTATGAAGTACTAAAATTGGGATGCCAGCATAAGAATTGGCATTCTAGGGTAATTTTACCTGCTGAAAACGATGCCGAACAGACCCCAGTCGAAAATTGCCCCAAATGCCATTTTTAGACATGGGTGCTTTCCCCCAGTCCTTTATGGGGCTTTTTAAAATGGTTAATTAATTATTAGTGACATAAACATGAAATTTTCTGTTTCTACCAATTCTAACACGCTAAAAATGACACCGAACAGACCCCGAGTCGAAAATTGCCCCCAAGTGCCAATTTTTCAATTTTTCTTTTCACAAATGCTTATTTCTTATTTACAAATATTCTTTATCAATATTTTCATTTTCTTAAAGACATTATTGAAACATTGTTTCTTTTTTCAGCTTCAATTAATGGATGACCTAGTGTTGGACCCTGACGAAACTGCACGATTCAGCTCCTTAATCAGAATAGAACCACACATGAAATTAATCAACCCTGTGACAATTGTCATTCCCTGTCCATGGATCACCTGTGACCAATCATATGGAGTCTCGTCCAATCTCAGATTGATGGCTTTTATGCCTGAAAATGAAAACGCTATGAATGAAGTTTCTGAATGGACTTGGAAAGATGCAACTGAGCTGTGTTCTGTTACCGCTATTGAGAATTGTTGCCGGTTTCAGACTACCTTCCTAACAACGTGTGTATTGCATTTTTGTATTTTGTTTGTTTGATTTGATTGAATATATCATATATATAAATCCTCGAATCCTCGTAATTCCTCGTAATTCGACAGTGAGTGATGATGCAATTTTACTCATAATGATTAATCATATAATCATGTAGCAATACAGTTGCAAAATGTAGCAATGAATTATAAGATGATATCTAAGAACTGTTATCTTTTGACTGGTACTGTTCTAACAAGTTCAAGAATGTATCATAAAACATAAATTTAATTTCACATTAATTTCAAATAATACTCCCATGGAGCTTATTCGAGGGGGGCTTATTTGCAAAAATATTTTTTTAGGTGGGGGACTATTTGTATGTGGGAGCTAACTCGAGGATTTATGGTAATAACCCTTTCATGTCCAAATATATTTCCAATTAACATAAAAATCCTATCTTGTTTTCATTTTGTAGGGGTAGCACTTAATACTAAAACACGAACTTAATTTCAAAATGAAAATTACGCGGAAATAACAACCAAGTTTAAACCCTAACTCATTCTGTCACCAGGACCATGAACATACTATTTTGTTTTTATAGATATTGGTTAATTGAAGACTTATGTCCTGAATACATCCCACAAAAGTCTGAGACGATCTTCCCTCGTCTTTCTGCGGTACCGTTCCTCGTGAAATTCGTCATTTTTGGCCGTGTGTTGACTGTGGATACCGCAGAGCTGCGAGTGTTCTGCGTGTCAGACGATAAGAACGGAAATTCACTGGCAAAGATGGAAGGATTGGTTGAAATTGCAAGGTCGCGTGACGTGGAAGTGTATCATGAGCAAACGATATATATCAAATGTTCGGGTACAGTAACGTCAGGCGAAAAAGGGTTAAAACTGAAATTCAAACCATTTAAAGAGAACAGACTGTCATTTAAAGTAGCAGGATTGAATTCCGTAGGCCCATGGGTGTTTCGAGTTGGATTCATTGCAAGTTTAAAGCACGATAGTAATGGAAGAGCTCCCCTTCTTTGCAACTTGGATGCAGTTTTCCCCGAAAAGGTACTTTCAAATTGCATCCTTTTTAATATTTGATATAACAAATGCATATTTTGTAACGATATTGAAATTGACAAGCCAATTCCAAAGCGATTAGCCAACAAAAACAGGGAATTCCCTCAAGCAGAAAATCAAAACAAACAAAGCCATGTTTTGATATTCCGCTTGAGAGAATTCGCTTTGTCTGGAATGGCTAATCGCTTTGAAATCAGTGTGTCAATTTCACTACTGTTACAAAATCTGCTATTTGATATCTTTAAAATACAAAAACGTTCAACGTTTTTGCACTGCACTTTTTTGTTGACAATAATCAACCGTTTCAGGTTAACATTTTTATGGATTATAAAAGCTATTACAAGTTAAATCTTATTGTTTTTTTTTACAGATGATAAGAAGTAAAATTGCCCATTCAACCGGTTTATCAAGGTATCAAGGTAAAATGAAATTCGAAACATTGTTTTAATGCATTCTAATCAACGTAGTCATTAAGACCGGTCATTAAAAATGGCGAGTGGAAGGAGGAGTAATTGGAGGGTCTTAAAAAGTTTAGTAGAAACATTTTTAGCTCAAAAAAGAGGATTCGTAATAAACATATAAATGATCTGCCTTTCAGTACAAGAATTCAGATTTTTCCCATAGCAGATGATAGCATACAAAGTTCGCATTATAAATTTTTTTCAATATATATACATTTCGATTATCCCATTTATTATTTACCTATTTATCCCATTTATTCTTAGCATTTTTATTATTATTATTATTATTATTATTATTATTATTAAGACTTGTCCATTTTATTAATGACGTTTCAAAGTATGGAACGCTTCATCATCAGAACCCCGCCAATATTATACAGTTTACGTTCTTTGAAGAATTGAATAATGTCTTCACTTTTAAGGGTTTGCTTTTTTTTGTTCCATTAGTCAGTGATGACCTTATTCAATTAATTTCTCGCAACATCGGCGACTCGTGGAAAGACGTGGCGAGACATTTGCAAATGAGTGAAGCTGAAATTCAAGGATTCATAGATCTGAGGTATGTTGTTATTCGAAATTGGGAAAACTACAGTTTTGAAGTTCCCCAACCTTCTTCGCATATCTTCCTGCGGATATTTTCAAGAGTCAACATTCAATAAAATCTCTTGAAATTCAAAACGCTAAATTTGACTTGAAGCTGAAACTTGTGACTTGTTACAGCACAGTAAGGACTTAAGCTAAAGAAAGAATTTCATGCTATTATATGCAGTCAAAGCATACAATTATTTATTTATATAATATATATTAAATCAAACTAATGTATTTTTGGGATGCTGTGATACGATTTTATTTTATTTATGTTTATTTCAGTTCAAATCAACAAGAATTAGCTGCTATCACAATGCTTGAATTTTGGCGAACGGCAAAGGGAGACGATTCTAATTTTGAGAACATAAGAAACGCCCTGGAAATGGTCGGGCGGGGCGATCTGTGTGAGGTTGTCGAAAGCCGATCACCAACAACTTTATCACCTCGCAGCACTCGCAAAGGATCATTTGACCTTGGCGATTTGGCATCAGAACAAAGTGAAAATCCTTTCAAATTTCCAGAAACAGAGACGACACCTGCAGTAGAAACGAACACATACATAAAGTTACAACATGAGAGAGTTGCTCCCCCAGCTGATTTCGACATGCTCGAAGAATCACCAGTCGACGACATAAGTTTCGACCAATCTTTCGAGACGCAGACTGTTTCCGATGAATTGTCGAAGCAACGACAAAACAACGAAGAACCTGACGCTGAACAGTCGTTTGAAACGAAGCAGAACGAATTCAATTTCAACGAACTTTTGCATGACACTTCGGATGACGGCGAGTTTTTCGATGCTTTTGAACAGAATTCTGTCAGCGAAAATTTCTCAAAGCCAACCGAATCTTTTGAGTGTGAAATCTCTTCTGGTGTTACTGTGGCCGAGGATTTGAATGAAGAAGATCAGCACTCTCGGGCAGCTTTTCTTTGTAATAAGGAAGAATGTGAAGAGGATACATATGGGGAGTCACACATTATGGATGTCCATTGCAAATTGACAAATGACGAGTTTGATTTTATGAAAAGGGAACTGGAGGCAGAGACTGATAGGCCTTGTGTGTCACCGATTTCTTCAAATGAAGATCCCCCTTCAGATTGTCGTCTGGAGAAATTTGAAGTTTTAGAAGATAATGAAAACAGGAATCCTCATGCCGACGAAAACAGTAACATGGACATAAAAAGTAACGTAAGTTTGACGAATGGGAATGTCGAAAGCTCGCAAGATTCTGGTGATGTCATAACAAAGTTGTTTGCAGGAGACCAAAGCATATTGGACTTTTTTGACACCCCAAAGAACATTGAAGACGGTGGATTGAAAGCAGAGGAAAAAGACGGAGTTGTCTTCATATAACATATTTGTACATAACAGAGTGCGAAATGATCATATTTTTACATTCAACATTGCGACGACTCCTTGTACGTAGAATGACCAGTAGACGACCGAGAAGTTAAACCAAGACAAGCTTATTTTGTTATATCCTAAATTTTGTCCAGATCATCTGCATCGGTTTCAGAGGCGTGAAAGACTTTGTAGTCGAAAGCCGTCTAGAAGATGTTCTAATCCGTTGGAATGAACTGTAGTGAAAACAAACTGGTTTTACTTCTTCTCGGATCGGAGAATACGATATTTTAATATTTAAGAATATTTCCGAATAGTTTTAAAGTTCCATGGTTTTAACCCTTTTACGCCAAGATTTATCTTTAAATGACAAGGGAATTGACCATTTTTTGTCGAGGTTTGTTTTATCCAGTTTATATCATGTGACCAATATCCAGAGACACCTTGCTGTACACGTATTATTTTTTATAAGAACCCGTTTATAAGAAACTTACTAGTAAAGGCTCTGCACGATTAAGAAACTTTACTAGTACAGTGTTACAACTCTAA
>JAYJMH010001933.1:0-29046 GCA_036873815.1 Phacellophora camtschatica
AATAGCAAGTGTATGTGCCTGAAACTGAAAGGTTATGTATAACCCGTGTCCCCTACTGGAAACAAGTCATCTCGAGACTTTCGCTGGCTAGGCACGTTAAATACGATAACTCACTCACTCTATCACTGAGCCGAGAACTGAAAGTCCAGTTCTTCAGGGCAACAGTGGAGAGCGCACTTTTATATGGGGCCGAATATTGGACACTGACCAAAAGTATGGAGAAACATCTTGATTGGAGTTACAGTACGCTATCACGAATAGTACAAGACATCTCCTGGAAAGAACGCAAAACAAATGGCTATCTATATGGTAACCTAGACAACATCTCTAATGTGATCAGAAGACGGAGGTTCAGTTTTGTAGGACACGTGTGAAGAAGAGAACAACAAACGCTACAGGAACTACTACTATGGGAACCCACACAAGGACGAAGATCAAGAGGACGCCCACGAAAAACATTCCTAAAGCAGATATGCAGAGACACCAATCTACAGTAAGACCCGGTAAGGTAAGTAAGTATAACAAGAATTGAATAAAAACAGTAATTGAAAGCATGAAAAGAGTCGATATAAATTGCCTGTTAAAAACTTTTTTACGAAGCTCTGTATTTACACAATCTATCCCTGAAAGCATTCGAATAAGCCAGTTAGTCATCTGAACGATTAGTGGAAATGAAGCACCACAAAGTCGAACACCGTGATGACTACACAGCTTAAAAATGGATAGCGAGCTTGAGAAAATAAATTATGGCTGGAGTTGCGAGTAAATATTGATCTTTGGTGTCAAATGATAGAAAACGCAAAAAAAATCTACCTTTAAACCAAGATCAAGTTCTTTCAATGAAATTTTCATCTCATTGGTTAATGTGTTCATTCTGTCACATTCCTGCAATGCAACAACAGTGTATGGTGTCCTGTCTTCTGCTCTTGCCATCAACTCAACCATGTTGAACTCCTCAGGAAGCTTCTCAAGTATTTCATCTAAAACTTGTTTCACCTAATTTTAGAAAATAAATTGGCAATTTTGTTTTAAATCAGTATTTAATAGATTAGCTTACCCTTTCATCCATAAACAAATCAATTTATGACAATTTATAAATTTTCAAAAGAGCAATTTCGTACTGTGCAGCACAAAGGGTTAAAAAAATAATTACAAATTGCAAATGACAAATAGTTTCCCAAGATCTTAAAAAAAACAAATCGAAAAACAAGTTACTGGAACAGTTCAAAGTTCACAAAGAAAGTTGATAATTGTCTATTGTGTATTTTATTCAGTATCAAACCAACCTGCTACTAATTTAATTTAAAAAAAAATAGATGAATAAATAAATCATAGTTTTCTCCTATTCGCCATGTGTTCTTTACCCACCTTCTCTTCTCTGGTTTGACCACCACCTCCAATACCACCAGCATCTCTTGGCTGAAGTTCAAGAATCGTTCTAAAGAGGTTCTCCGATGTGGCTGTGAGAAACCCAATCTCAGCATTGGGATGCAACCCATACAAATATGGACTTTCCGGAGGCAACACATCGTCAATGTACTGGTGATAGCCTTTGTAATCCATATTTGAAGGTATTGGGAATCCTGGACAGAGGTTCAGTTCGCCATCAAGCTAAAAAATAACGTCGTCAACCTTTGAAACTTAATAATTGGGTCAACAAAGAACAAAGGTAGCCCTGATCTAAGGTATGCAGAGTTTACTAAAATTTGCAGTTAATTTGGTAATTGCTGTTTGAAAATGAAATAAAACGTTTACCAACAAACAACATTTAATTAAATTGCCCAAAATGCACAAATCACACAATGAAAGAAATATTGCACAAAATATCACACCATTTCTGGCTTCATGTATTCTTCGAGGTATGTTTTGCAAAGTCTTCGATCCCAATCATCTGTAATATGTCCACCATACATAATCTCCCCAAAGAGATACCTCAAATCCATCCAAGGAACCTGGAGGAAAACGAAAAGTCAACGATAGAGCGGAGGTCAGCAGTTGGCTACGATATATTGAAGATAAAATCCACGCAACAAAAATATGCGGGCTTAATAGATCTCAAATGCGAAAGTCATCAAATGTTGGGTGAAATGTTGACGAACCTGTTGGCTCGTTTGGCCACCTCTTCATTATCTTCCAACAAGAGCCAACAAATGTTAGATGAAATGTTGGCGAGAATGTTGACGAACATGTTGGCTCGTTTGGTCAAGGCTTTAAACGCAAGTAGCTCTCTTGCTAATATCTAACTTGAATGTCATTTCACAAAGCCGGATCTACTAGTTTAGCAACCAAGAAAGGTTTCTGCCAGAAATAGTAGTCTAGCAAACCTAAAAAGTATCAAAGAAGTGGGAGAAATTGGAAAATTGTTTTCAAAAGCTAGAGCTTTAGGGCAAGTAACAAAGAAATCAGAATTTATTGAAATAATTGGAAGTATTATCATTGCAAGGAAGATGGTTTTTCCTTTCAGATGACTCGGAAACAGACAAGGGTTTCAGAGAAAGAGAGAGATAAAATGATAAATAAAAGAAAAATATTGCCGTACCAATCCTCCATGACAAAACAAAGTGTATAAAGCAAAAAAGTCTGATAGAGCTATTCTATAATTAACTGGCAACAACAGTGAACAATAAATACCTTTGCGTTTGCTTCAAGGTAGTTGTACAAAACATTGACACTGATGGTAAGATCACCGGTGTTGAACGGATAACCTCGATTCCATCCTTGCGGTCCAAACTTTCGTCTCTCGGCGACAACAGCATGGAAGTAGCACAAAGCAAAAAGAATGCTTTTAAATTCACTCTCACGAGAACACATCTCCAAGGTCTCCTAATATTAAAAAATATATGAAACAATCAAGTAAAAACTAGCAAAACGGGAAAAAAGAAATTGCAAAAGATTTAAAAAGTGTCAAAAAATCTTCACCATAAATAATATATTGTGTGTACTAGCATAGAGGAAAAATGTTTTTAATGCGCGCGCAGGCATCCAAATGAGGCTGAAAAAAGTGATGAACAATCAGCTCATTCTTTGGCTTTTTGTTTTGTTATGCAATTGTAAACAAGTCAAGATGTTTTTACCAAAAGCATGCACAAAAATTACATGCCCCAGGTTAAACAAAAGGACAGAGAATAATAAAATGTATTTCTTAAGTGCAATCAAAATTAAAACACAGGAATATTATGTAAACAAATATGAATAATTCCAACTGATTGGTCATTAAATTGTTTGAATTAACATTTTCACAAAATTAAAGTCCATTAATACATGACTTGTGTGGTACTGTGTCTCAAATAAGCACACGATCATCATATCTTCTTCTTTATGGTGGGCAGGTAGCATATAACATAGAAAGCTTAATAAATATATAACAATCCACAATTTTTTGTCAACTAATAATGATGAGCTGTCCTTTAAGCAGAAAGGTCTGTATTACTAAAACGGGGAATCATCCACAGCCACCATGAGCCACCCAGAACAGGCGTGAGCCAGCCAAGGGCTACCAGAATCACATAGAGCTGACCTTTTAACAAATCAAAGAGAAGCAGGGTTAAACTTTTGAAAAATTGTGCAGCACAACCATACAGTTGTGCTCTTTGTCCCTTCTAGCACCGGGTTTTCGGACCCTTGTTACAGGGGGGCACCGCCCTCTGTAACTCTTGCTAGAAGAGAGATAGAGACCTGAAGCAGTTATATCTATCTCCCAATATCACACCATACATCCAATTGATCATTGACATTTCGCTTCAGTGTAGTCTTTACACGTCTTCAGCTTTAACAGCCAAGTTGTACTGCCATACAATATTACACTCCGTACACACGTTTTATGCAGCTCCCCTCTCACCTTCAGTTATGCTGCTGTTTGTGGTGAGTAGTGGTAAAAGTTCTCTGAACATTTTCCATCTGCATTTTACTCTTACAGCTTCATTAACAGCAACTAACATGTCACCGAGATAACAGAAATGGTCTACCCTTTCTCGGCTACTAGCAGCAAGCACCAGCTTTTCATTGTTGTCCCCACTCTTCGCTTCGGCGCTGCGACATCACAAACATATAACATTTGTAAGGTTATCTTTAACACAACTTCGTTTTGCAAGCACCCAGCATATGCATGTTGGACAGAAGATGGAGTTCCTACCAACACCTTTCTGGCAGACACCACAAGGCCATTCACCAGACTTGTTTTGAAGGTTATGTCCATTCCAAGATATAATTACTTTCGTTTTACCATGTTTACACGTAAACCTTGTAATCCGATCCCACACGTGCATATGTCAAACATTACTTCCAGGTGTTCGAGACTTCCAGTAAACAGCACAAGTTCATCTGCATTTTGTAACTCCCCAGGCAGCCCTATTTTGAAATTTTTAAAGATGGCATTCACTACGATGATAAATACCACTGGGCTTACCACATAGCCTGGGTGTACACCAACGTTTACACTGATTGCTTCACCGGTTGTGTCATTGATGTTCATAGCACTCCCAGCATTTTATTACATTGGCATTACCACGTGTAAGATCAATTCTTCTTCCCCAGAATTTCTTTCAGAGCCCATTTTACCACATTTCCAAACACTCTGTCAAATATTTTTCCAACTGCAAGGATCGTACAGTAAGTATATGAAAATGCAAAGAGTGTTGTGAACATAAATAGCACCACCGGTCAAACATTTAGTGTATATGTTGGATTGCACCAATGTTCTGTGGTTTACCCATTTCCATTGATAATTTTAGTGGATGCACTCTCTTGAGAACTGTGGAATTTTCTCTCACCTGAGACAAACAATGATATTTTTTTTACTTCATCAATTTAGAAATTTTAATAACACTTTTTTGTATTTAGTCCTACTACTACTTTAAGATTTAATTTGGTATAAGTCTAATTTTACATAATTGAAAGGAAATTACTTTGACGTTTCAATGCATTTCTTTCAACAAACTCTTCGTGTTTAAAACCTATAAATAATTCTGGCTTTTGTCAATATCGCCACTACCTAATTATCTTTAAAAAATCTCTAAATTAGATTTAAAAGTTTATCTGATTAGAATCGGAATTTATATTTGTTACAATGCAATAAATTACATGCAATTTTGGACAATGCTCATTGGCAAGAATTCTTAAAATTTTGATCCAACCTGGTCAACTTTTCAGTCGTTCAGTAATTGTTAGGGCACGTGCAATCTCACGTTAGTGTAAGAGCAAAATTTGGTATTAAATATAAAATTGTTTTCACCTTAGATGATTGTTTGTAATTTCTATGTTTTTTTATTTTCGTATTGAGAACACTTCCATTAATTCTAAGCTGCTGGTGTTCTGTTATTTACCACCCATATAATAAACTCCAATCAAAATTACTGCAAAGACTTAATAGTTAACCAGGCAAAGTCAAAGTTTACGCTGATTTCAAGAAGCCTTGCAAAATGAGCATATGAAAAATTATCGTGTTTAGCTATTCCATGGAAATACCGATAAATTGGAGATCATTGTCGCATCTAAATTAGCCTCTTGGACACAACGGGCTTTGAATGAGTGTGATCGGCTGTTTCCTCGCCCAATCATAGAGCGCCCAAAAGCCTCACTTTTGACTCACCGGATAGGTATTTATCCAAAACATTTTCCATTTTATGGCTAACTTTAACTTACCTACTCTTCTAGAATTATTTCAAGTCCATATGCTTGATTGGGAAATGGATTGTTCTCAAACGAATGAAGGTGGAAACGATAATGTCCTTAAACATCTTGGAAAAACTACTGGAAAACCTTCTTCCAACCAGACTGATGAATCCAGTTCTCGTTTCACAGAAAAGAACACAGATTCACATGGAAGTATGTTGAGCAAGTATCTTCTTGCCTTACGTCCGTGGTCTTTTTCAGCTAGTCTGACGCCAGTCCTCCTTGGAACTGCAATGGGTTGGAATGAAATTGGCTATGTGAATATAATTTCGACAATTCTTGCAGGGATATCAATAATAGCTGTTCACGGTGCAGGAAATTTAGTAAACACTTATCATGATTACATACATGGCATCGACACGGAAGATTCTGATGACAAGACCTTGGTTAACAAAATTCTAACTCCCAATGAACTCGTCAAGTTTGGAGTGACGATATATGTGATTGGCTGTTTATGCTTTTTGGGACTTATCTTAACCTGTCCTGCAAGAGTCGACCACCTCACTCTACTATTTTTTACTGGCGTTTCTGGCTCCTTTCTGTACACTGGTTAGTTTTTCATCATTACGTTTAATTTTAAATATTATAAATATTGGATTTTTAAGCAAGAGTTATAAGAAATATTAAAGGCTCCCATTATTTGTCATGTAACTAAATTTCACTGGGACGGTTGAAACAATTAAAATTGTGAAGCTATTATAACTTTTTTGTTAAATTAATAAGTTAAAATGCTCTTTTGTTAATTGTTGAAGAAATTGCTTCATACCATGGATAGGGCGCCGCAGGTGTACTTACATCGATTTCACATTTATATTTGAATGCTATTTCTTTGAAAAATGACGTCTGTTTCCTGTTTTCTATCCTGCAACAATTAAATTTTTAGTCTTATTGTGTTTGGTTTTTTAATCAGTAGCAGTCATTAAAAATACCAAACACAGTAAGACTAAAAATGCGATTGCTGCAGAATAGGAAACAGGAAACAAACGTCATTTTTAAAAAGAAATAGCATTCTAGTACTTAACTTCCAGATATCATTTATTAGATATCAGAATGAGGACCAAAATTTAGCAATATGAAATGAAGCAAAATTTCTCATAGGCACTTTCTAAGATTTTTCTAACAATATATTTCCAAGAGAGATAGAAATTTCCTGCTCTAAAATATGGACATGACAGATTTATATTTTGTTGTACAACGACACTGTTTTAATAAACGGATGGAGTTTCGTATGGTATCATGTAGGCTTAAACACAGGACAACAATTTGAACCATTAAAATATTCATGTGTTTTTGTGATCTCGATGGCAGGAAAACATTTGTATTTTCTCTTATTTACCAATTAGATTCTTTTTTCTGGCCTTGTACTGTGGTCACGTAATTTCAGAAAAGTTGCGGGGAGTTCCCATACAATGTCTTCATCTGAAATGTGCACAGCTGACAACTATATTATGTAACTTTTGTATGTTTTTAGACTTTGTAAATAAATAAAGGAATAACACGTGGTTTTTTCTTTTCAGGTAGTATCGGGTTAAAGTACCATGCACTTGGTGATGTTGTCATTTTCTTAACATTTGGTCCCGTCTCTGTCCTCTACTCTTTTATTGTACAAACTGGAAAGCTTTCCTTTGTTCCGCTATTTTATGCCATTCCGCTTGTGATGAACACCGAGGCCATTCTTCATGGAAACAACACTCGAGATATCAAGTCTGACAGCGAAGCTGGTGTTGTTACTGTGGCAATTCTCCTGGGATTTAAGTTCTCTTATTTATTGTATTTCATCTTAATATTTGTGCCTTATATGATGATGCTAGCTCTTTCAATATGTTATTCGATTTGGTTTGTATTGCCAATACTCACAATTGTAATTGCGTTGTCACTCGAGAAAGATTTTCGCTTCAGAAAACTCACAAATATTGCCCAGGATACTGCAAAATTAAATTTGGTATTTGGGATTTTATATGTGATTGCAGTTATCTTAAAATGATCTAGATTTAGCTGACGAAAATGAGAGATTTTTTAACCGGTTTTGTTGATGGTTAGAAATCTGCACCACAGAGAAAAATTTGGGGTGTTCTACAAAGTACTGCGATAAAAGAAAAAATCTTGCCAGAAAAATGATACAATCGTTTCAAAACGAAAAATAGTACCACAGTACACTGTCCAAGAAAAGCAGTACTACAAAACCATTCAAAGGCAGTATGTTTGAGTTGTACACGTACTTTGCCTTTAAAATTGAACTCCGGGATAAAGTTTAGTTAATTTAAATCAACGTATTTTCAGGCCAGAAAAGCCATCGTAAAGTTACTTTTTTTAATGAAACTTTCTTTTCAAAATATTTAGCAAGCAATAAGTGCTCGTTCCTCTGCAGGACAATTCTCGTTTTCTCTCATTTCCGAGAATTGATTCATCTACTGTGACGTCAAATGTGATCAACGGTTGAACGCACGGGATCATTTCTAGTCAAATACACAGAATTATCAGAATCGTCCGAATTATCAAATGTATGAAATTTTCTGTTAAAAACGCTTACTACGATGAGGTTAATTGTCTTGAGGAAAGTAGAAAGATGAAAAGTCCAATATTTACTAAACTATTTTGAGTACGAAGTAGAAAGATGGAAGCACTCTTCAAAATGTTCAATACAGTTTTTTTTCGAAATTTAGAAAATTTTAATATATTTTTGTAAAATATTAACATCTTTATTAACAAAATGGCCGGCCATAAGAATAACAGAAAAAAATCTTTGGCAAAATTTCGGGGTCACATCTAAAAATATTTGCGCCCACCCGGGCCAACGCAACAAGGACTGCAGCCTTTTACCGACGCAACTAATATACCAGCTTGGATTAAATCTGCAATGCGTTCCATGGAATGCGAGTGGGATGTTTTTTGGCTTGCGGTGCTAACTAACGAAGTTTTTTCACTTTTAAAGGAGATAGGCTATCAGCTAATTTTTTATTTATTCCTGCAATATGCTTTAGGTTAAGTGTGAATTCTTTATTGGCTGAGATAAAAATAATTCCCAGAGCAGAGACATTATTTTTGGACATTTTGAAGTTCTTGTGCTCCAGATATCAACTAAAATAATTCCTTTTCCCCTGAAGATTTCACCCCGTAATAGGCAAGTTTCAAAAATATGGAACAATTCTTTCCATTTGATATAGTTTTCTTTCCATTGTTTCTCTTTAAACTATTTATTTACTGAATTTGAATCGAACTTGACTCTGAATGAAAGTTACAAGTTTATGATACTTCCTCATGTCGCGATGACAAAACCACTGTTCACATTTGATTGAAAAAATGAGCGCGGGAAATCCCGTCCTTTCTCGGAGAGGAGCGTTTGCCTTCGATTTAAGGGTTGAACACCTTTTTATTTTGTGTTCATGCAAATTTGTAAGTGCTATTATACGGTGGCCCACAAGTGCAAAACATATAAACATTTGCCAAAATAAAACATATGACACAAAACACAACTAAAGACAAAAAACACGATACATAGTAACTGAAAACACATTCTGCAATTTTATGAACAATTAAATTTTAGGAAAGGTCAAAATGTTTCAGTCCTTGTTCTATTTTCAAAAAATACAGTTCAGAAAAAAGCAACTGGGGACTTCGAAAAGTCCCCGCCCCCGTGTAAAATAGGGTCAAGGGTCTTTAACGCTTTTTTGAATTGTTGTGATACTAGCATGGTTTGCAAAAGGCTTTATCTTTCCAAGCGTTAATGAACCTTGACAGATGTTAAGGTTTTCTGGATGTTCTGGATGTTTGATATCTAGGGTGTCAAGAATGTTGATGAAGTAGTTGTTTAATGTTTTTGTTATTTCTTCATTTCTTGACAATATTTGGTTGCCCTCAACTAAGATTGTTTTATTTTGAGAGGTTCCCTTTTCGTTAAAAATTGGTTTGATTGTTTTCCAGAAAGATTTGTTGCCTTTAATAGATTTCATGTTGAGATTTCTAAAGTATGATTTTTTGGTATTTGAAACATTTGGAAATATTGATAGAATAGGGATTTCATACCCGTTATTCCTTGAAAAATAGTATCTAATGGCCTCTTCTAACTCTTTTCTTCCTCGATTTTAAAGTTAAAGCTAAAATTTTAAAATCTCTCAAAGTTAAATTTTATAACATTGATTTTGGCGCAAAGCACGTTGGGACATTTTCCTTTGGAAATTTCAGTATTGTGTTGTGTTTTCAGACTTGTATTCTGTTTTCGGTCTTGTGTTGTATTTTTGGTCTTGTATTGTGTTTTCAGTTATTATATATTGTGTGTGCAGTTGTGTTTTGTGTTTTGTTAGAGCAGATGCTAATGTGTTTTTTATTTGGGGTCCACCGTACTAATCTGACACAAACAAAATTCTTGTTCTTGCTTTAAGCATGTCTTTCGATGTTATTTTGTGATCATAAGATTTTTGACAAAAGGCTATTGTATTGAGGGACAGAAGATGTATCATTAATAATTTTCCACAATTTATTTTGCAATAACATGATCAGCAGCAACGCTGGACAGCAACAAATTATTTGTTGACTTATGTTAATGATTTAAAGCAATAATTTGTACATTAACATCGAAAACTTTCAGACTGATAAATTTCGGACAAAAAACTTTCGTACTTATTTGTGTTATATATTGGCTAAGAAGAATAATTTTATGCCAATATTCACCTGTATTGCAGTTCGTAAAGATATATTTTAAGTAGAAATATGCAAAAAAAAAATTTTGGATACTCTTATAGATGTTTCGGACAATTAAAATTTCAGAAAAAATTTTCTTCGAAAGTTTTATCGTCCGAAACTTTTCGATTTTAATGTAAATTGGTAATGTAATGACTCGTAAATTCCTTTATGGATATTGCTCGTTACCTGATACTCATGTCAAAATCATAAGAAATGCTTCCAACCCTGGAAACGCTATATTCTGACTAAATATAATTTGTTGTTAAAGGATTTCACGAATGCCAACTGTCGGTCATTTGCATTCTGAGGACAATATGTTTTTACAAATGCCACATACATGTTCTACATCATCATGTACAATGTGCTGAAAAGTTTCATCTTTCAAAGTGTATAGAACTATTTCGCAAACATAGAAACATGCAAACACAACGTTCACACGAAGTTAGCGTGGCGCAGTGGTTAGCAATGCTTCCTCTCGCTTCCTCTCGCTTGACCGACAGGGGTTAGAGTCCCAGCCACTTCTCCCAAAAAATGTTTTGTATCTTATTAAATTTCTGCTTTGTTCACATTTGACCGCTCGCGAATTGTTTTTGAGCTACAACGTTTTATTGTTCACTAATATTACGAGTGAAAAAGGGTGGTCTCTCAGGAAAAAATATATAAAAAGTGGGAATTTGAGCACAACCATATAAACAAAATTTCAATGAAAAAAGTACTCATTGAATCACAATTCATGATTCCTTGTATTGAACTGTTTTAATGTATTTATTTTTTGTGGTTTTACGGTATTTATTTATGCTGTTCAGTGGATATAAATTAAGTTTGTACGTGGTGCTACCAACTATTTTGTATGTAAAGCTCGCAATAGTCACTAGATATTTGTGTAATATGAATGATAAAAAGTTATTTGCAAATTGTTATTTGAATTTTATTCTCCAAAACCTCTGTAAAGATAAACAAAGGAGGCAACTTGTGCTAGGTTTAAAAATAAATTGCTAGCCTACGCGGAGATTGAAATGGAGAAATGACGCGAAGCTGAAAAAGTTCTTGTGAACAATGTTCAAATTTAATTCCATGTACATAAAATGGATAAGCCATCAGAGAAAAACTAAAAGAATTTCAAAACCAGTAAACTGAATATATCACGTTTGTATTCACGCTCGTCGTTGATTGTCAACGAAAATTGCCTGCAACTGCAGATTGTGTAGATAATATATAAAAGAAATCTATGTTTTATATAATTAATTAATTTATACATTTATCGTACTATTTTCTTATTAGAACAGCCCTTGTGTTACTCAATATGCCTTCCAACGTTACTGAATATCCGCCAAGATACTCCAAGATCCTTTATACTCAGGATACCTCTCCACTTCTTAACATCCCCTACGTTCCCCAGTGTGCCTCTTCAAGTTACTGAGCATGCGCCAAAATACTCCAATATGCCCTCCAACTCTACTCAATATGCATCCAAGCGTTACTGGATATCCACCAAGTTACTCCAAGATGCCTTCCAACATTATACTCAAGATACCTCTCGACGATGCTCGGAATCCCCCACGTTACCCAATCTGCCCAAACGGAAAAAATCTATAAATAATACTCGAACCTCAATTCGCGCTACACTTTCTGGAAGATGCTCAATTTGCGTTACGGAATGCATCGTCGTATCCTCAGCTACAATTTAAGGCTACACGTTCTTGAAAGCAGAAGAATTGCCACTTTTGAGCACTGAGGATCTCACTAAAAGCCAGGGACCTCCTGCGCTCAGGGCCAAGAGGGAAATGAGCTCCCGCCCAATGGCTGGTAACTCCTTTTTCCTTCTCACAACATTAGTCCTAGTTCTTCTATGTCCATTACTTACCAGAAATATACCAAGATATTTAGATTAAATAAATAAAAAACAGAAACGACGCAAAGAAACGATAAATTCAACGATGTTTTTTTATTTTTGTTACTAATATTTGGGCTTCTTTAAAGCTAAATGATTAGAATTACAAAATAGCAAAATATACAAAAATTTAAATGTTACGTGAAGAAATATGATTGGTGGATATTTAAATTAATCTGCAAAAATAATTGCACTGCTTGAAATTAAAAACTTGCTTGCATAAGCTTGCAATTAATTTTTTTTCAGCAACATGAAACTTTCTAAATCCCCCTAGAACAATGCCTCGAGGTGTGAATTATATTCAATTTATTTAGGATAAAACAATGAGATTAACACTTTAAAAATTCGATTGCTATATTCCTCTGACGTAGATGAAACTTCAATCATCGTAGTCGACGTTGTACACGATATATGGTTGGCCGTTTTGGGCGAAATGTCTAAGGACCCTGTCACTACTAAAAGGCTGAAAGCAAACATCAAGAATGCAAGCATTTTTTACCAACCAAGAATATTATCCTGTCTTGTTCATTCCGTTAAGCATCCGGCACTCTGTCACTTTCGTTGTTATTTTATTTTACATCATGTAAACATGGTAACACCGTCAAACAAATGACTGCTTTTCAAATGACGCAAGATAGACCATTCATGGATTAGAAGATACGCAAGTGGCTGTTTCACTATTTATAATTCCTACAATTTTTGCCATTTCTGCTTATGTATCGAAGTTGCGGCGGGTATATCATAGGTATTATTTTTCATAATTCTGGCAGCGCGAATTTGCAACTTTTATAGCGACTGTAAGACAGCCGATTTCGAACAAAGCCTATATAGATCTGGTTTACAGTTTGGCAATTATTTTTTAGTCAACTTCAAATATTTCCTAAATTTAAAGAATAGTACCTAGCCTTTTTATTCCGCGTGCATTCATCCTTTTTCTTGTCATCTTCAAGGTTTTAGTAAATGATATCGCATCTAGAAATGGCACAAAATCAGAACCACTAATGGCTTGCAATGTTGCTTCTCAGATTATCCCAAACTGGAGGAGAAATTCTAGCTTATTCCGATCAAATTTCTTATATGAATGTTTTCAAAGTTATGTGGTTTTCAGAGAGTTTATTTTTTACGTTTTATTACGTATGTATCTATAATTGCTTTTCGATTCTGAATGAAAATTGTTTTTTTTTCAAAAATATCCAGACTATAAAAATGAGATAAACCAGCAGCCAGATTTCAAAAATGGCATAACATTTATTTTGCACTTCCATAGAAATTCTCCTCAATAATGTTCGAGAAATTCTCCTCAAAAAGAAGCGAAAAATCTCCTCAATAATGTTCGAAAAAATATTCATTTTTTTTTATTTCTTGTGATTTTCTTTTTATGTAGTCAAATTTAAAAGAGTTGGTTAACGGATATGCAAAATATGATTTTCTCGTATTTGAAATACCTTGATTAAGCAGGTAACAAAACTCGACAACAAAGATGAATTCATATTGCTAAATGGTCTAAATTTTCCTAATTTGTTTGGATAACAAAATATTCTAATTGATGCTGAAACAAAAGAGCAGGAGAGCATGTCTGTGTATTTTTTAGCGACTACGAAAACATTTTCATTTGGACCCGTTAATTACCATTGAAAATATCAGTTTTGTAGATAAATAAAACATTATTTCATATTTGTGTAATTGAACCTTGAAGAGGTTCAAATTCCCAAAAGATTTTAAATAACCCAATTACTTGAAAATCACGTTTTTGAAATAAAAATACTTAAAATGCCGCAAACAAGCTGCCATAAATAAAGTGCCCTTTGATATAACTAGGTTCATTAATTAGTCACTTATACATATTATATTTTCCAGACAAGTAAATACATTGTCAATATGAGATTGATCTTACTGTTTATTTGCTGCGTCGCTGAATTTCAGTGCAGTTCAGGTAAAGACTACATATATTTTCGAATAAATTTCTAATTTTTCCTAATCACATCAATCAATTTTAAAACAACATAGATTATTCAGTAAAGTATTTTTGATAACACTTCTCAAGTCATATTTTTATATTGCATATACAACATAATAAAATCTGGCTATGTGTTAACTGTTATTGATTTTATTTACTTATGTGAATTGGAGAGGACTGCCAAAGTGTGTTTTAAACTTCCAGATTGAAAAATAAGGACATAAGCCTTGATATTATGTTTCGGTACTTTAAATCAAATGGCTATGAAGAATTTATAGTAAATTTTTAAATAATGAGGGTAAATATTGATTTGCTGTTTGAAAAGCAATTTACGTATTTAAATTACTATGGAAGGTATGAAAACTTACGTTTTATGATACCGTTATTTAGAAAGGTTCCAAGCCAGAAAATCATTGTAAAATATCAAGCTAATGAGCAGTGTATCGTATGTAATGTAAAACTTAAAGGGGAACAGTGTATCGTATGTAATGCAAAATAAAAATACTTTTATACATATAATTAAATTAAAAATCACATTTCACAACATATGGCTAAAATGGGGCATATAACCAACCTGAACAATGACTGCCTAAATAACTGAAAACGTATCAATTGTTCTGTTTTAATACTTTGAAAAACTTCAAGTGATTTTGTGAAGCCCTTGTCACTGGATTGAGCAACACATAGTGTAAAGAGAAATAAAATGCTTTGGGATGTATGGCATCTAATGAACATTTTTGTAGTCATAACATGGGCTGATTAGCTACCTTCTACATCAGTATGTAACTCACCCATATGCTTTTCTTGACCAAGCAATCTTCATAACAACAAGAATAAATTTCTAATAAAAGAATACGACAAAAAAGAACGCTTTACATAAATTTGTAATTTTAAGTAAACAAAAGTAAACAAACGCACAAGGTAACAATTTTAAAACCCTGACTACTATGTACCAAAGTTTTGCTCCCGTTTATGCAATACAAAAAGGGAACGTAGAAGTTGAACAACAAATGAAAACTAGCGGAAAATTGACTTTTTCTTGTGCATCTTGGTATTTTATCTGTTTGCAATGTTTATATTATTGTTAGATTCTACAATTAGTTTTGTCGTAGTCACGACTGCTTGGGGTTAAAGTTGTTTTTTACCTGCTATAAAAATCTGTGTTGTCCTGTCTAAAGCCCTGATTTTGTTGCATTTAAAAATTATAGCTTTCCGTCCGAACATTTTTTTCCTCAAGGAAGAGAAATTGATTTAAGATATACTGATGCTTAAGTTAGCTATTCAAAATCATTTAAGGAATATGTTTACCCCTCTTCTGAACCTGTCTGGCTACCTTCATCGTAATTCAGTGTCGCCGGAAGCTGTTCTAAATTGCGGAAGGGGGGGGCTTACTGCTCTGAGAACAATAGAGGACAGAGGTTTAATTATTCAATTTTTTTTAAATAATTATTGTCCATGAATTGTAGATATAATGCTTTGCTAAAGGCTGTTAGTAATTAGCGTTGCTTGATTAACAGATAACAGCATTAATTTAATTTTTCATTAATAACATTCAAGGAAATTGACATATAAAGGTGTCCTTGTTCTCTTCTCAACAAGATTTCAGGTACTGCCCTGTTGTCGCCAAGGATACGTTTTCAAAAACTTTATATTTTATTATCAATTATTTGAAGTTACACACGCAAAAAAGAATTTTTCATGGTTTAGGGCAGACTTTACAAGTAGTATTTTATCCAAGCGGCCATCTAAAGCAAACATAGCCTTTGTTGCTTCACAGATTAATTGTGCCTGTGGTACAGACTTCTAATTTTTGTTTTTTTATCATATACTAGATACTCACACCCATTAATCATTCTGATCACTCTCAGGCATTGAACAATGCACATATTTTAAGCCTAACTTTTGGCAGTTAATATTGCTGTATGTCATTGAAACCCTTGCACAAACCTTGAACAGAGATTGTTGGAATAAAAAAAATGGGCATAATGTAAAAATGAACATCATTTTGTAGCCGTTTTAGCTCAATGCAAATCAAAAGGTTGCAGAGAAGCAGCACAAGATATGAACAAATGGATGAATAAAAATACAAAGCCATGTGATGACTTTTATCAGTATGCATGTGGTGGGTGGAAAAAGAAAAATTTAATACCAGTGTGGACCGATATTTGGCAGACCAAAGATCTGAGAGACAAAAATCTAGCTGTCAAAGCTATCCTTGAAGAAAATGTTAACTCCAAAGATAAATATTTCAGGAAAGCAAAAGAGTTCTACAAATCTTGCATCAACATAAAACAAATAGAGAGTATTGACAAAAAAGAGTTGTTAGATTTAATGAAATCTATAGATATGTGGCCTTCTCTCAGCAGTTCTGAATGGAATGGAAATGGATGGGATACTATAGAAATTATGGCAATTGCACAAAGACTTGGCGCTGCATCTTTTTTCTCTGTAGGTGTTTTTGAAGACCCACTACAGAAGGAAATGCGAGCTATTCATGTACGTTGCGAAACTTTATTGTATATTCTTTTAAATTGTGAACCGTAAATTGTTTAGAAAACATTAAATAACAGAAAGTTGTAAAATTTATAGATATTGAGAGAGAGAGAGAGGTCTTAAAAATAACCCTGTGAGAGAAAAAACTACATTTGCCTGTAAATCCCTAAATTTAATGTTTTCTATCTTACAATATTTGTAAAAATTTCAGCAAAAATTTATGTAGTACTCTAGATTTTGGTCATTATGAAATAAGTCATTTTGTTAGAAATATATTGCCAAGAAACCCATAAAATACTGTTCAAAATTGGAATTAATCTTTTTTCTTCTGATGGAATTTAACGAAAACGAATTTTTGAAAAAGAAAAACACATGCTTCAGTGTTAAAAAAGCTACGGAATTTGTACAAACTTTTTTTTCTTTGTACATTGTCATTTGTGCAAACTGTCAGAACTTTTTTTAAAGAGAATTTAAACAGGCTATAAATGAAACCTTGTGAGAAATATATAAAAAATTATTATTTATCAAATCTTGAGAGCAGAATTTTTAACTTTTTATTATAATGAATTAATTAAATCTATGTTAATTTATATTTTAATTTATTTATTCATAAATTAATTTGTGTTAATTTGTATGAATTGATAATTAAATAATCGTTTCTTTAAGTTGTACCTTGAATTTATCAGGTACTCACTGAAAAATGGGAGCAATTAAAGATTAATGCTAAGCAAGGTTACTGCAAATGGTTGCAACTCCCATAGCATTTGCATCTATGTTAGTGGGAGCAAGATTTGCTACAATCATTTCTAATTGCACCTTATATTATTACACTTTAATACAATCTTACCAAGACTAATTTATTACTGCTTTTTTTATGATGTGGACCAACAAGTTATTGGTTATGATGTGGACCAACAAGTTTTTTTAGTTTGTTTTGTATACATATAGTACACTTATATGCATTGAAATGAACATTTTATTTTCAGATCCTTGTAGGAGGTGTTCATACGAATAAGCAGGTAGATATAATTTTAGACATATTTTGGTCAATTATATTTGATTTCTTTTGTTAGATATTGTAATGTACATTAAGAAAATTTATTCAAGGTAACCTAATAAATTTAAAAGCAATGTAAAAAATATCTCTTTTCAATCTGTGGTTCAACTATTTTTGAAAGCTTTCGTTAGCGAGTTGAGAAGCCGTCTCGACTCGCTAATGAAGGCTTTCAAAAATAGTTGAACAGATTGAAAAAAGAGATATTATTTACATTGCCCTTAAATACTTTAAAAGAGATATTTTTTACATTGCTAAAGCGGCTTTCCAGTGTTGGGAATTTTTTAATGAAGGTTTTTTCCCGAACTGTAACTGACTTTTGCAATTTCACTTCGTGCAAATATCTTAGGTAACACTTCATTTCGATGTGTAACGAATTGTGTAGCTGGGCATTTAAAAATATAGTTGAACTCGTCACATAAGCTGCTTGTATTACAGAATGGGCATACCTTGCTAGATCTTGGAATTTTTTGCCACATACCTGTTTCGATAGAAAGACAAATGGGCAGAAGTTCCAAATTTTTATATTGTAAATCTGAGTCTATAACTTTGATTACACTTAGTGTAATATGCTGTACAATAAGCTTTCTTGTCGTGTGCAAAGACATTTTTAAATCTTCCAGATGTTTCAAAACTTCCAAACTGCTCTTCATCTCTTAAATTACAAGCCTTATCTTTTGCCATTAATACAGGCTTTGAAAATTTATTTTATCCCTCAGAAATTCCTGCAATATTCAAACAAGCCATTTCTACGATATGTTTTAGACTACGTAACCAGCTTATATTGTCATCGATTTGCATTAGTTCACATATTTTGAATGGATTTTAATGCATACTTTTAAGGTTATTAACGGGTTTTCCCTTGGAAAATTCTTTCCAGTTTAAAAGGATTTTTACGATTCTTTTATATATGGTCATGTTCAGTGTATAAACTTCCAATTCACCTCTAACTGCAATATTCTAAGCTTTTTAATGCACTCCAAAACGATTTTACACAAACGGTTTTAAAGAATTTCATGTTGTGTTTTATAATTATAACAAGTTTACAAAACTTTTGTCCCTGTGTTAGTGGTCTTTGGGTGTAAGTAGCACCCCCTAGACGTCACTGTTATACATAAAGATGGATTTAATTAGGGATCTAAACAATTTGATTACCGCGAGTGGACTTGCACCTTTTGATACAGGATTTTTGGTAAAGATCGTTAACTTTGATTACAAATATAATAACACAGGGAATGAAAAAAGATTCTTCTACAAATTTAAAAAATGTCTTGGGAAGCTGTATATTGAGATTTCATTTTCATTAAACAAGCCTCTTTACTTTGCAATTTTTGAACTCAACAAAATTTACAATTTCCTTGCTTCATTACTTTCAGACCAATATTCTAGTCAGGAGTAATATTTGCAAAAAGTTATATTTGATACGTTATTTAAAAAAGATGTTTATTTTCATTTTACATTTTAAGAAGTTTTTCAATTTTGTATTTCAAAAGAAAAAGTTAGTTTTTCTTTATTTTTTCCAGCATTTTCGTGCATACCAAAAATATATAACAAATGTTGTCCAGTTGCTGGGTGCAACAGTAAATCTGACTGAGCTATCTCACGAAATAGTTCTATTACAAGCGGAGCTACAAAATGTAAGTATATTTGTTTGTTAAGTATATTTGTTTGTTAAGTATATTTGTTTGTTAAGTATATTTGTTAAAATATTTCATAACAAAGGAAATTGCAAACAACAATATTTTGCCTTTTCTGAGTATGGAACTTGAAAAATCTGACTGTAAACTTAAAACACGGGTTTATAACAAGCCTACGGACATAGGTTTACTGTTACATTTTCAAAGTCATGTTGACAACAAATATCAGTGTGCATTGTTAGTAACAATGTAAGAATTCACTGCTGTTCATAACTTCGCATGACTTTACAAAGGGCTATCGAACATCATCAATGAAGAAAAACTGTGAAAGCTTCACTCAACTTAGGCCTAAAATGTTTTTTCTATCTTTTGTTAAAATGGTTTGCTGGCTTTAGGTTACTCTACCAGGGCTTTCGTTTTCCGCAGAAACGATGGCTCTAAACAACGATAAAATTAAAATGATCATATAGTATCAATGAAAATGGAGGAAGAAATGTAGAAAACATGATCTTTTTCGTGGTCCAATTCTTTGATGCATCGTTCGCAAATCTTGCCACAAATGACGCCATACATATCATATCTCTGAAAGTCGTATAATTTCTTCTGGACAATAAACTTTGTCAACAATAAACTTTGTCAACCATGATATATTAGTAAAATATACTGAAGATTCCTCAAACTTAATATGAAATATTGAGTTTTCTTCTGGTATACCTGACTACTCACCCCTTCGGGGGCGCTGCGCGCTACTGAGGGACAATAACTTAATTGTTTCTCTATCTGCAAAAGGCAGCAATTAAAAATCACTATTTATATGTCCAAAAATATATATTTTAACATTTGCTTAAAGTATCAGTGTGTTTAATTTAGTAAAAAAACCAAGTTCACTAAGAAAATATGCCTACCTATCTTTTTATTTCATGCTATATAACAATATCCGTACTATTATTTATTGTTGCAATCATTTTTCATTATAAGATCACGAAGCACATGATTTATGAGCAATCAAATGAAGAAAGAATTATATTGACAGTGAGAGATCTTTCTGAATTGGTTCCTGATGTAAGTTGCATTATTGATAACGGCAATATCACAACGATACTAAAAATGTAGACAAATCTATTTATAACAGCAGTATCAGAACTATACTAAAAATGTTTACAAATCGTTACAAGAAATATATCAAGTTATGCTTAGAAGCAAGCTCAGAAAAGATGTTCTTAAAATGGCTGAAGATAGAAGATTATTTATAGTTACTCTTAAATACTCCAGTTTATGAAATGTTTGTTATACAGTAAAATCCCGTCTATAAGAGCCTTCCAGTTTAAGAACATACATTATGAAATTCCTGCATCAATTAAACTCAAAACAGAAATAGATATTATCAAAGTATTAAATATATTGTTTAAATTGCAGGCCGATACTTGCTAAGAAAAAATTAAATTGTCTTTATTCATCACCCACTGAACTTTTAAGCTGAAATATGATTTCCATTTAGAAACCTTACGATATTGAATTCCGAATGTAAGTTTTTATATACGTGTTTTTGCCGTAATAGGTGAAGAAAAAACTGCTATCTTCGTATGCTCCTTGTTATTCCCATCGAGTTGCTATTCAAATTAGACAATCAATTATTGAGGTACAAGCATGAGTAATTTTATGAAATAATTGGCTTTCCATAAAAAGAAAAACATTTTATGCCCATATGGTGGAACAAAAACTAATACGGATATTTTCCAGTAAACTTTTTGGCAATTCGGGCACTATAAAAAATAACTTAAAGAAAGTAACGTTCCTAAAAATATTTGGCAAGACGAGAAATAAAAAGCATGACGAGAAAAAGGAAAAGGAAATTCCCATAAGAATAGTTCTCCCTTTTAATGATCGAATATCTGCTCAGGCCTTGAAATGGCAACTGCATGATCTCTGTAATAAGATTAGGAAAGAAATTATGCCTGCTTTTACCAACAGAAAAATTGGGGAACAAATAAAATCTCGGAAACTAAAGGCTCCCATTAATAACCAACACTTACAAGTACTATTCTACGTGTGATCTGTGCGATGCAGATTATGTCGGTTATAAATGTCGACACTTACACCAAAGGATTGAGGAACACAAAGCGTCGGCCATCGGTTGCCACATTAAAGAACAACATGGAATGTAGCCCGAGAATTTTCAATTCAATTCAAGCAATTCAACATATTGCGCAAATGTCAAGGGAAAACAGATTGTCTAATCTACGAAATGTTGTTCATTAAAGATTTGAAGCCAAAATTGAACAAGCAGTCAGATTCCATTGCCGCCAAATTGTTCACTTAGTCTTTTTGGCGCCAATCTTCTGAACCGCCAAAATTCTCACCACGTGTAACTTTACTTTACCGTCTGTGTACATGATGAAAGATTTGTACTACACATAACCGCAAGGTTTTAAATTTGCAGGGATAGTTTTTGGCCTTTTTTTACAGACCCGACATAAAATGTCTTGTTTTTATTGAACGCGATTTTTATCAGATCAGGGCTTCCCCCAAATCACGTGAAACATTTTAGACATTTGTTTTGATTAAATTAGATTATTTTCTCATTTCCGTTTCATTTAAATTTATGTCCTCTTATAACATTTTTATGCCGTATTCAGCTTCATATCGGGCGGCACGAAATCGATTTCTAAATTTGAAGAACTTAGTTTTTACTTTCTTAAACGTATGGGTCAAAAAGACGTAAAAGAGAAGCAATGTGATTTACACGTGTTTATGATTGTTAGAGCTTGTAGAAATCTAATTTTTTTCATTTTCTAGATAATGGATATAGAAAAGAGCATTTTCCGAAAGGTGACAGTCGCCAAGCAGACGAATTCGGCAAAACTCAGCAAAGTGTCACAGCGTTTTTAATTCTCCTGTATGGGGTCAAAAACTCCTGTGTGTGCTCAAATATCACAGAAAATTTTGCTTGATCTTTAACAAAATAAATCGGATATTCTTCCTTTAACCTTTAACCTTTCACACCAACAGGAGGGAATTTTGTAATCAATGGATTGCAGTTTCGAGCAGGGCTGTAGAGCTAGGCGGGCTAAGGGGGCTCATCCCCCTTATTTAATGCCTAAAAACGACTGAATTTTACTTTTTGGTATTGTTTTGGGTTATTTTTATATTGGAGTCCCCCTTGTTATTTTGGTGGCACTGCATTACTGGTTTCAAGCATGATTATGTGATTTGCCATTTTAATAAATGGATTTCACTCTCAGAGTGGACTTGTTCAAATCAAAATAAACAAATACAGCAAAACTCTATTATTTCGTTTGTTGTGATTTCCTTGGCTGCGTTGAAAGTGTTGAAATATATTCCATGTAGTGGCAAATTTCATTGTTATGTTTGAAACCGCAATCTTTTGTTTATAAAATCCCCCGGTTTTCACACCCAGATTTATTGTAGACGCAAAGTTAAATCTTGTCTACGTTTTGCTTTACAGGGAGTAATTCAATTCGAAAAATAAAGTTTTATCAAAATTTCTGAAACTATAAACGTTTTTGTGTTAAAACAGGTCTAACGTTTGCTTGTTTACATGTTTAAGAAAAAATATTCAATTTTAGTATTGTAAAGATTACTGTAGAAAGAAAAGACAAGTCTACTTTACGAAAACGTTATAAAGGTTCATTTCTCAGTTGACGTTGTCTTTCCGAAATACCTTTTAGATTTGAGGCCAAATGCTCTATAACTAAGGTGTAAATCAGTAAACGTTTTAAGGATTCTTACCCACCGTGTATGCCTGCGTTTGTCTTCTGAAAATGAGATTTCCGCACTCTTTCATCAATTTGTCTTATAGTTTTTCCGGTGTCATAAAGTGTATAGGATAATCATTGAACTCTACTCGAGTATAAATCGATCGTTGGCACCGCAGTTGCTACCTGTTGGTTATTTGTATATGCACAGAGCGTTGGAGAATTTGATCCAACTACAAGTTTTGTTTACGTTTCAAGGTTGATCAGTCACATCACAGAATCATTATCACAGAATCATTGTCACGTGTTCAAAAATACTGTAAATTGATTGGATATTTTTAAAATGCCATCAACTTGTGACTGAAGTTAAACGTCTCCTTTAAGCCTGAACCCCATTTGGTTGTTTGGTTCGTTGAGAGATACCCAAAAGACCTAAACAATCTAGTGGAAACACATTTTCTAACAACCCCAGCAAATGGAAACCTGCCATTATCGACGAAACAAACTTCGGCGCGAAGGCAAAATGTTTTGACACGTGACCCTGTTTTCGTGCATGACTTATATATAGGTAACGACTCAAACAACCCGAACGACTCAGTGAAAACAAAACTGAATGACCCAAACAACCATGTGGGAACTAGGCTTTATGTACAATAAATTTGCGGTTACCGTTTGCGTTTACAATAAATTTGCGGTTACCGTTTGCGGTTACAATGAATTTGCGGTTACAATAATTAAAGTCCTAGTTTTAGGATGTTTATAGTGATTTATTATTAGAAGACAAAGCAATTTTTTGAAGATGATTTTAGATTTCTTCCTGTGCAACAGGGGGAATTTTGTAAAAACAACCCAGCCAATAAATTATATAAAAAGGAAATCATATAGTTAGTTATGCTTTCTTTGTTTATTTTCATTTGATTGAGTGTGCTGAAAAATGTGAAATCTATTCTTTCAAATTGCAAATTGCATTGTCATGTTTGACAATGAAATCTCAATCTTTTGTTTTTCAAAATTCCCCTTATTGTCAAGTGCTTCTCTTAAATACCCGAAAGTAGCTGGAAGTGATTTAGAAAGTTATTGGTGTAATAGCTTTATCTTTAAAGATTGGTTTCAAGTGGTTAGGATATTTTAAGGGGAATGCGTTTTATTTTATTATGATATGAGAGTCTCATTATGCAGATATTGATAGGTTAGAGAATATGTAGAAATTCCCAGAACTTTGAACAAGTAATTTGGGCAACAATGGAATCCTATTTAGATATATCCTTTTTTCCCGGTTCATACTAACGATCTTCTCTTAATAGCCTTTTTTCGCTACTTTCCGCGTGCATAGCGAGACAGGTAACTACACAAGTTTCGGGGAAAATTGTGCAGCTTTGTTTGTTTTGATTTCCAACTTGATAGAATTTCCTTTATCTTCGATCACTAATCGGTTTGAAATGGCGTGTCAGCCAAAAGCAACTGATGAGGTAAATTTGTACACGTTGCGAAACAGTGAGGAAACAGCCAAACTTGCTCGGACAATCAAGGATTAGTTTTATTCCCAGTGTTGTTTTGTGTTTTATGGCATAGTAAACGGAGCACTTAATGTTCCGTTAATATCAGTTTAACCAATCAAAATCGTGCAGTTTGGTTCCTTGTGATCGTCTCAGTTTAATTCCTGTTGATATCATATTACATTTTAAACTGACACCAGAATTTGGGACTTCAAAATTTTTAATCCGGATTATAGACAGCAATTTCGCTCTGTAATCCATTTTTTAGGAATTGGAGCAGGACAACGAGTGATCCGTGTACTATGAAACATGAAACAGCACTGGGAATAACCCCAATTTACATACAGTAGGCTTGTTCAATTCACATAAAATTCACACAATTCACACACAAAATCTTGCTCCCGAATGAACCAGAGTAGGCTTGGTTTGGCACAACAAGGTTTTATATATATATATAGTTATTAGTCGTAGTACAACATTCAGAATTTATTATAATAAAAACACTTCGAATCACGTAATCAGTCTTGTTAGGTTTGAGGGCCATCCGCTTTGTGCACAGTGGCCCGAGTCGGAGCCAATTGGGGACAGGGGACTACATCCTCAAGCCACCGTTTAGTCGGCTTATTTGGCCATTTTGCTCGATCTCTCTCTCTGAAGAACCTTATTGCCCCCCACCTCTAATCCACCGAACGAAGCTCCGCCCCTGACAGTGCATGTACGGTTTCAAGTTGATCAGTCTTACTGTCTAATATATCTATTTTACCTTAGCATGAGTCGAGTCTTACTTTTAACTTTTTTAGTATTCAGGAAATATAAATAAAAACTTTTTTGTAAATAGCTTGGCATTGAAATTCTGTAACGAAAACGTGAATGGAGTTAACTTTTGAAAATGCGAGTTTCATTTTTGATATTATACTAATTTCTAGGTCATATTATCTGTATTATTAGCGATAATGAATTGTAATTAATTCTTTTTAATAATATCATTTGTTCTGAACAATAGACCAAACCTGAGTCTCGATCTCAGTAAACTTTTATAGCTCTTTTTCATGGGTAATTTTTCTTAAGGGCAAATACCTGCTTTAATATTTTCTATAGGAATTTTGTTTATTCATTTCATAATTTTGAGCAGTATTTTGATATTTTTAAAAATTGGCAATTTTTGAGACGAGACTCATGATAGGTCTTTTGGAAAGGTCATACGGCCTCTCCCCGAGTTGCCTTCGCATTCCGTTCAAAAGTACGTTTATATTTTCTAAATACTTTTCATCTTACTGTAAAAGCTCTATTGAGCATCCGGAGAGTGGGCCTCACTTAAATTTTGCAAAACCTGGGGAGGGGATTACCAGAGAGTTTTTGTTTACTTAAAATTGTTTAATATCTGAATAGGGTACTAAATAGAGTTTTTACGGTAGTTAAGCATGTAACACATTTAAGAACTAATATATCACACATTTTGTTTTTTTAGTTTTATACCACTGTTTTATATATTATGATTGGAAAATTTTGTACCTTTGTTTTTTATTTATTTGAGCTTAAAGGGACTGAGTTACTGAGCTTTAAAAAGATACCTTATTGATTCTGTGATGTTAATGATTTTTAACTTATCTTAAACTGGTCAAGATCTTGTCTGCTTAGCTGCACTCTGATCGTCTAGTCTGCGAGATTGTCGAATATTGTTTCTATAGCTTACGTAAAATTAGGCCCTCGCTCTTTTTTTATGTGAACTCACTTTATAAGAACATTGAGGCTCGAACCTTAGAAAAAAATAAGAACAAATTTTGAAGGGCCTCAGATCCAAGATTTCCAAAAAATAAATACCGTATTTTGAAATGCATTCACACTTCGATTCAACATTTTGCGCTTGTTATACAAACATGAATGTTCCCTATTTATTCTAGAAGCATAACAGAAAAAATCTGTCATGTTGTAAATTAGAATAACATTATTGAAAAAATAACATCTGTCCAAAAATAAGAACAATTTGAGAACATTGAGAACATCGAACCTCAGAAAAATTTATCAAAAAATTAATTCGCATCTTCTCTTTGTCATTGCTTTTTTGGTTCATTGTTGGTATTTGTTTGAATATACAATGATTTGTCAATTTTGCGGGATTGATTTTCACTCTGTTTTTGTTGTGAAGTTTCACAATTTTTCTCTCTAAAATACATTGCAAGGAAGATTATAGATATTTTCACAGCCTGAAGTTATTAAATTTCAGTGCAGCAGTATGACAATCTATCTATCACAAGAGCTTAAATATTGCGTCACATAACATTGATGACGTCAGATTTATCAAATAGAATTGATAATAATTTTCCAATGCAGATAAGTTCAGTTAACGCAGTTTTACAGAAATGGAGAAAGAAAATAAGAAATTGCGCAGGCAAAGAACTCTTGCTAGAAAAGAAAACCGTAAGAGCGGTAATTCAGGTTTAGATCTGGATTCGCATTGCACGAAAAGTAAGATTCTTGGAAAAGGTCAGAAGATTTCTTTGTTTTCTGAAAATGAGGAACGCCGTACGAGTATTTCTCTGCCACAACTTGTTGAACCTGATGGGCAAACTGACGAAAAATGGCATCAAGATTATATACCAGCAGAAGACAGCACATTCAGTCTCAACAGATTTTCTACTTTGCCGCCAATACATTCTGATACATTTTCTGTTCGTGCTGCAGGATTTATTGGCCTAAATAGGCCTAATTCACGTGGAAATAGAAACAAATTACCACCTATTTCCCAGCAGCAAATGGAAGAAAAACCAGAAGATGGCACAAAGCCATCAAAAAAGGTGTCAACACGCAAGAAGAAATTGGCAATCGAAGATAAGCGTGTAAGGGAAATGAGGAATAAGGAAAGGCTTGAAAGACATGCACAGAAAAGGAAAGAAAATACGAGGGTAGTGGAAGAAATGAGAGCAATGAGGATTGAAAGACATATGAATAAATTTGATACTGCTGAGAGAAATAAAGAACAGATTCGGCAACAGCGAAAGAGGAAACTAGAACAGGAAGAAAACAAAAGAAGAAAGGCGAAAGAGAGGGTCAGTAGTATGCATAATTAAAAATTTTTGTTGATTTGTTTCAATTCATCATTGTCAAGAATGCCGACAAAAGAGGGGTAAGTGGGTGTTTTAAAAAACTTGTCCCCATTTGCTTGCAAATTTAAAAGAAGTTCTGAAATAAACTATATTTATGTTCATACAATGTTAATCTACAGACTCTAGCTTAGATCTTCTTCGAAATTTTGAAATAAGGAAAGCCTTCTGGATCATGTTAAACAGAACGCTTTAATGTCATTTTCCTCGTTTCTAAAATTTGTTTCGAGACACCCTGCAATTTCAATTCGTGATTGGACGGCAGAGCTAATTTTGCAGATCTAAAGTTGTGGGTTATATTAAAGACATATTTTTTCTAAAATGAATTTCCAGATAACGGGCATTTTACTTCATTTTTCAGTTAAATGCACAACGACAAAGATTCGCTCTGGAAACGAGAGAAGAAAAAATGTGTGTCGGTGAAGAACTATGCCAGTTCAAGTTGCCAGATTTATAAATTAGGAACGGCAATCTAATCTAAAACGTGTTGTATTTATATAAGCAAACGTTTTACATTGTAGTAAAATTATTATTTATCAGAAATGAATTTTTATTAATCTTCTCTAACAATTCCATCTCTCTCAATTCGATTTGGGGCTTGACGGGACTCCAGACTTATTCCCATTGGCCATTTTATTAATTTGCCGATTTTCCAAATGAATTTAACGGAAAGGGTTTGAAGCAAGTCTATTGTCATTCCGTTGCAAGACAAGTAAAAAGAGGCACGGAAATTATTGAGAATGCGATGCTGGTGATTTGAAAAAAAAGTGATCACATAAAAATGCGACTACAAAAATGATACACCGGTGACGCTTTTTTATATAAGGAACTCCAGACTGAGATTTGTTGAATTATTTTTGTATCTATATAAGTGTGCATATATTTCGAGCAGGCCGTGAAAAGTACTTTTAAGGTGTTTTAGAATCCTAGGGAACTTCCAGCCTCTACAGAAGTTGCAGCCTACTTACTTAATAAAAATAAAAGTATGATATTTTTAACGGGCTAAAATATTTAACTGGCTGAAATATTGTCCCAATGACCCAAAAATAACATGTAGGGTTTGAAACCCAAAAAATAATTCGACCGTTTTCAGATCCAAAACTGTAACTCGAGTCAAAATTATGTCCTGCTAAGGTAAACTGAGAATCCGTCACCAGTCTAAATATTTCTAAGTAACCCCTCCCCTTCGACTAAACAGGTACAATGCTGAAACTTGTAAGTTGTAAAATAAAAAGAAAAGCCGAAGTTTCAATTTCAACTCAATTTTATATTAACAAATCAAATCAAATCAAATCAAATCAAATCAAATCAAATCAAATCAAATCAAATCAAATCAAATCAAATCAAATCA
>JAYJMH010001944.1:0-29046 GCA_036873815.1 Phacellophora camtschatica
TTTTATTTTATCATCGCTGTCTGAGATTCCCCCCCCCCCCCTTTTTTTTGCTATTGAAAGTCTGTTTGGATAGCTGCCATAATTTCAATTTTATAAAGAAATGCCATTTGTTGGCACATTAAACGTATTTTGACAGGTATTTTGTTCTTACTTGTTCACGAAATTGTACATTGCGAGTGCCTGCACTGGTTGCGTGAAAAACAGCTGATTTTATTTAAGCAGCTAAAACAATCAAAAGACTTACCTAACATTTAAGTTTCTGTATCCTCTGACCCTGCTTGGATGAAGTGTCGTGAACGAAGGAAAATGAGATAGATGAAATGAGATTATTACTATTACCATTATTAACACTGTTATTATTACCAAATAAATATCATTATTACCATTATTATTATTACCACAATCATCCATCTCATCACTATTTATACATCATATCACCGTCACATGATCAACACTATGTTTCATCACAACTCACACACGACTACTGCGCAGCTTTGCCACTATTTACATCCACCAATCATATCTCTTCACCTAACATTCAAATTTTCTGTGTATTTTGCTATTTTGTAATTCTATTTATTTAGCTCTGAAGATGCCAGGGCAAAATATTAGCAGCCAAAATGTCATTGAATTTATCATTTTTTCGCGCCGTTCTTTTTTTTATATTTTGGTTAGTTTAACTCCTGTCAAACCCAGTTGCCTTTACAATACACAAATGTAACATAGGGTAACATAACCCGGGTTTGACCAAGGTTTGTTTGGGTAGTGAAAAGCGGGCTTATCCCTCTGTGATCAGATTGTGAGAATTTTTACTGGGTCAGCACAATAGCGCTTTCCTTGATTTATAAAAATAGATTGTGACCCAAGAGCGAAAGGCATGTTGGGATCGAAATGCGGAGGAACAGTTCTGGTCTAAAACAGCTGATATGGGCTGGATGTCAAAATAAAACCCTTTATAAACATGACAAAGCTAGTTGTAAATAAATTTATACACTAGAGTAGCAGTTATAGACCGAAGAGAGATTTTAATTTGTCATGCTTATTCGATTGATTTCTGGCATATATCAAGTGCAAACGCCACAATTGTGACAAGCAAATACACTTTTGTTAGGCCATACGCTTTAATTGAAAATTCATTAAAGAATCTTATTCCAAAACATCAATTAATTTATCATAATGGCAACTAAGCAATGTTCTTGGGGAATATGCAAGTCGGACTCGAAATATCCTGATCGTATGCCAATTGGAACAATATTTACAAGTTTTGCAAAGCCGGTAATGTACGTGAGAACACTGACGGAATGGGATAAGCAAAAAGCAAAGCAACAAACGGAAAAGGCAAAACGCTGGCTACATGAATGTGGTCATCAAGAGTTTTGCAAAATTGAGCACATCAGAAAAGGCATGTACATATGTTCTTTACATTTTGTAGATGGAAAACCGTCAGATGATAATCCAGATCCGATCCTGGCCTGTTTGACTGAAAGGAAATCAAGGGAAGATTGAAACGAAGAAAATCTCCAATGGATCGCGTAGGTCAGTCCATTTTTCAAAAAAAGCAAAGAAAACGTTGATTTCAACCAAGATCTACAGGGGCAGCAAGTGGCAGACAGTGCTGGTTCGTCATTTCTACAACTTGTCTCTTACCTGGTGGCTCAAGAAACTCAAGCAATTTATGATAAATATGTTCTTGGTGCCAAGGTGGAAACGATGATTTTAAGGAATAATATTACCACTTCCTTAGCAAGTACACACGACAATGACAATGCTCAAAGTTACCAAAACAGCACCATGTCTCCCGAGTTGATATTGAAGGATAGCAAGAAGGCAAAATATAATTCTTAGGACTGTTTCCTGAGCAGTTTGAAATTTCTTTTAATTTTTTGGGATCTGCAAAATTCAACTTACAGTACTGGTTTGGTGGAAATCCAGAAAAGGATGATGATGGTTGAGAGAAGCAGCAAGTAGCGAAATCAGGCCAAGCACGAAGCATCACTGTGAAAGAAGAGTTGTTCATCACACTTCTAAGGTTGAGAAGAGTTTTTGCATTAAGAACCATATCATACATGTATGATACATCAGAATCTGTCCTCAGCCAAATTTTTAATACCTGGATTCTTTGATTCTGAGTTTTTTGTGCAAACCTCAAGAAATTATTCCCAGCAAGGAAACGTCTCAGCCAAATTTTTAATACCTGGATTTTTTGATTCTGAGTTTTTTGTGCAAACCCAAAGAAATTATTCCCAGCAAGGAAACGTCTATTCCTCATACAAACATCGCACAACATTTAAGGCCATTGTTGCAGTTACTCAAAATGGTGCAGAATGCCTAGTGTCTGATCTGAACGAGGGTAGCATTGATGATGTCTCAATCACAAAGGAATGTGGAATAATTGACCTTATTGAGCAGTTGGATATGGTTTTGGTTGACAAAGACTTTACAATACAAGACCATCTAACCCCAAAACGAGTTTCAATGAAAATTCTTGCATTTCTTGGTAAGAGAGATAAATTGACAAAGGAAGAAGAAATAGAGACTAGAAGGAAAAATTTAGATATGTAGGAAATTAAATCCCATTACTACTAAGCCCCATAGCTTCTCAAATTGTATATGTTGCCTATTGTCTTGTACATTGTCAGCCACCACTTTGTACATAAAGTTGTATATTATAGTAATTTAATTTTTTTCTATAATATACAATTATTTGCAGTATTTTATATATGCCCTGGGTCTGAATGTTGACCAGGCCCTCTTTTGTGTTTTAGGCTTTAGACTAAAGCTGTCAATAAAAATTCATTAAACAAAATATTATCACATTAGTACTAGTTTCTGATAAAATAGTTTCCTATAAAAACCAAATAATACACTATGTAAATGTTAAAACACAACATTATATTACTAGGTGTAATAACGCAAAGTTTATGATAATATTTTATAATATACCCTAAGCCTTATTGGGGAGTGTGCCTTCTTTTGTGTTGGCTTTTTCAAATCTTGCCAAAAGCACCACAAAAGAGCACATGATACCCAATAAAGCATTGGGCTTTAGATATTAAGCAGAAAATAATTGGTCATAAATTGATATATAACAAAATATTATCATGTTATACAAGTTTCTTATAAACAAATTTCATAATGTGAAATTGTTCCATGTAGAAATATACTAATCCAGAACCATTCATTCCACATTGAAATTAGCTAGCCAAAATTTGAACACAAATTCTCTGCCCACCAATGTTTTTCTGACTGTATATCTTCATCTGTACATTGCTCTTTTGAATGGACACACTCTTGATGAAATCCGAAAGCCCTCAATTTGCTGAATTTGTTTCATTTATTTTGTTTTCCCCTTACCTTAATGCAAAATAAATGGTTCTAAATCTCTTGGTGTGCGCATTTTAAAATACTCTGGAATGAGTGCCCAATGCCAAAATTCATACAATGTTTTTTTTTTCCATTTTCTCTTCAAATTCCTCATTTCTGTAAATCCTTTGTATGGAAAGGGGTCCATTGGCAGAATACAAAATAAAATCACAAAATGTGCATCCTATTACCAGCAATTTGAGCTGTATTTGGAAATAGTATGCATGACTTTCACGCAGCAAAAGTTTACCTGACACAATTTTGAAACAATGCCTGTTGTATAAGGTGCTGGACAATTTACCTAAGAACGTTATATGTGCTGCTCTTAATCAGGCCATCAGGGCTTGCTACTAAAAAGAGACATCTATTGCAAATCCAAATGCCAGATTCAACAACACAGTTTTAAGTAACATTCACATTAGCTCCTCTGGCTTTTGGCTCAGTCTCGATTCAATGAAGCATATCTTTGGTCACAGGTTGTTTCGGATCCAATTAGGAAATTGACCCATAGCCTCTTTTCTATTTTTCTTTTCTAGCAAGGAGTCTTCCCCACAAGCATAAGCTGTTTTGCACTTTTATGCTGTGATCCTGAATTTGCTTTCATGGAGCAGCTGCAACGATTAACTTTGCCCTTGGGTTCCAGGAATTTCCATGCAAACATCTGGCGCTACCATGCTACCACATATACCTCTTAAAGATTCCTCGAAAGCCGAAACAAGTTCTTTCAAGATTGTACATCTGTCTTCATCAATAGGGCAGTCATCATATTTAATTCGTGAACTCAGTTCCCACATGAACACTTTGTTTACATTTGCACTGTAGATCTGGAGGTTCTTAATAAAATAATTTGTGTCAATAGGACCTCTACAACCATTAGGCCTGGGATTAAAATCATAAATTTTGGAGGTCATTTTTGATTGATAAGTTGCATCTTGAACAGCTGTAGGATTCTTTTGCCTCCCTCCCCCCCCCGGTTCCATTGGCATGGCTGTGCTGTTGAGGGAACAGTTACTTTGGGCCCATTCTCATCAATATATTTGACAATTGTCAAGAGCAGAGTAGAGACATGGGCACATCTACCAATAGCAGAAGCTCTACAATTACATGTTGCTTCTTGTGCTGAACCACGTATGTTTAAGCACCACTGATACATCAAGTGGCAACTCGTTTTTCATTGAGTTGTGCACATGTGTCGAATTTCTTTAACGAAGCCACTCTTCATTAGATTCGGCCCCTTCCTCAGTGGTTTTGCAGTTGTGGCATATCCAGAATCTCCTACAGACTTGTCTTCACTCTTACTGATATCGGTGGCAAAGTTATCGATCGATTCAACCAAATTTTGGTATCTCAGCAGAAGGAAAACAGCCCCATTTTTCGTAGGATTTTTTTTGATGGGACATGCAAAGCTTGGTTTTCTTTACCTTGCCTTTTCAGTTCATGCCATTGTCCTCCGTCAATTTTGGGGGCGGCTCCTTTTCTCATGGCCATCGATCCTCTAACTCTATCAACCAATTCTTGTTCCTTGACAGTTTGTTTCTCTCCGTGACATTCTAACAAACATTTGAGTTCTAGGACGGTGTATTCTGCTGGATATTTAAGAAAAAGAGAACCAGGAACATCCTCCTCCATTTTAAATTTTTTCATGTGTCAGATCGTTAAAATTTAAACCAGTTTGCAATAAATGTACATGCAAATTTATATTTGCTGCATGCCTTTGGATAATTTTTTCTGATTGCTTGTCCGCAAATCATTCCCATCTTGCAAAGCGCAAAAACGCGTGACGTCAATTGAGAAGCGTGCTATTATACCAACTTATAAGCTATTTTGAAATATTTAGAAATTTCTGGCTGATTTTATTTCGTCTGACAAGATATTCCAAAATTTGTGGTCCAAGAGATCTGAGGCCACACTTAGGAAATAATTAAAGTTTGAGTAGTTTACTAATATTTAATGAGAGTTTATTTGCATCAACCCATCTTTTCACATATTTAAGTTCAGTGTTAATATTTTTAACAAGGTTATCTAATGATTCAGACTCAATATAATTATTTGTATCATCTCAAAAAGATAGAATCTCGGTTTTTTTAACCTTTGGCAAATTATTAATAAACAGTAAGAAGAGCAGATGTTTGAGTACTGATCCCTGAGGCACACCACATGTTATTTTCAGGATATCAGAATTTTTACCGTTAATTGAAACGTATTGATTTCTGTCTGATAAATAGGATTTAAACAATGCAAATGCATTTCCTCTAACACCACACTGTTCAAGTTATGTTGAGAGTTATTTGCTTACAAAAAAAGACACCAAAGCTTCAATTATTCTCAGTTAATTTGGATGACCCGACAAGCACCTAGAAATTGAAACTGGAAGATATCATAGACGGAAATTAAAGCCAGATGAACGTTAATGTGGCACTTCCAATGCTATTGAAGATGAAATACACTGCCTTATGTTCTTTCCCAATAATCGTGTTGAAAGTGAGCATATTTTTGGAATTATATTAACCAAAATATCAGTTTTTGAATACATGGACATTTATATCAATTTATTTAATTGATGATAGAAGACGATGCGCTGATTTGTGAAAATATTTATCAATTACTTGCTGATCAAAACATACAAAATCAATGACGATATACGCTAACGATAATATTTTTAGCAAAAACAATTTATTGAATAATGCCAACTGTAGTTAATCGTATTATGTGTTTAATAGGTAGTTTTTTTGCTATATAAAATTTTACAGTTGGTTATATTTTATAATTATTTTATAAGTATACGAAATGGAACGGAAGGGAACGGAACGGAATTTCGTTACATTTTGGTTCCTAGTTGTCGTCCCCCCGCTGATTAGATTTTCGGTTCTTACAATAATTTGAATAAAGCATCGATAGATACATTTTTAAGTCATAGCTAAGAATCGTTTTGGATCCTTCTACGTTTCCAACCCTCATCCGGTAATTAGGCTATCATATTATGCTCTGTTATAAAAATAAAATGAAAAAATTCGAGAGTAAAACAGAGAGATATTACATGAGATAAAATTCTAAAATATTTGGTTTTGAATATAATTTATTGCAAAGTAAGTCTGGTTATCCTGTGATATTAATATATGTCCCTTTGATCAGAAAGAAATGGGATGCCATTGTGGCCAAACGAGCTAGGCAGCTGACAACTGAAGAACGGCACATAAATGTAGACCATGTGGCATTTTTATATATATGGATGTATAAGGATGTTCTTATCAAAAAGAAAAAGGTATTATGCTTTGTGTTGTTTCGGGGTTCTTTCTTTGTCCACGAACGCCACGCTGCAAGATTTAATGGAATTTGGTTAAAAGGATGCAATCGAAATTGGAGTTGGAAAGAAAAATAGCGCTCAGAGCATGAATGCTGTTTACAGTAATTTTCACATTTACTGCAAAGAAGTCACAGCACTTGACAGCCCCAGCCTAACATTATTTGGGATGGCATGTGGCCGGACATGATGAAATATTAAAAAGACCAGCGACTCACCATATGTGCTGTTAGAGCACAGTTGAATTAAATATCTTAAAAATCTTTGAAATAATATTCAGTGCATTCCTTTGTTCTTTGTCGAATCTACTGACATTCACAAAACTGGATCCAAGCGTCTTCTTCGAACGGCCTTTTCATGTTTCAGTTGCTCCATTTTGAATTACAAATGAACAATGCAAATTGCTTTTTGCCAATGAGATTTGGTTCCTCAAACCTGGGAACTGCATGTGACTGCGGACAGTCTTTTTGTCGCTGACTCGCAGACTCTACTTGAGGAGTAACCTGAATTTTTTTATTCAATAAAATTCATCAAAAAGGGACCAGTCGTGTCTGCACGCAGGCTATAGTTTATGAGTCAATCTATGAACAAAGATCTAAACACAAAACTTGACATCGAAACGCCAGCTTGGAAAATAACACCAAAAAACTAATTGATCAGATTAATAATGCAAACTAGACTAATTAGGATAATATGAAACCAACTATTCTAGAAGTTATTAGAAATGGCAATAGTACACAGAAAACAAATTGAAAACAATTTTAACCTCTTCTTGTTTATTTAGAAATTTAAGATTAGAGCATTTTATAGCCAAAATCATATAGTTGCTCAAAATCGATAGCTGTCTTTACAAATTTTGCTTGATAAATTTTGCCAAGGGATGACACATTAAATCGATTTTGTGATTTAAAATGTCATAGTGAGGTTTTGAAAAATCTCCTCCCCTCCTTCATTAAAAACATCCATGCAATATATTGGAAATTTACTTGATACAAAGACCTTACTTATGATAAAGGGATGTCATTATAGTTTGTTTTGCAGTGTGAAAACGTGCTCTCAGTCTCCAGTCTCTCTTCTTGATAAACGTTTTAAAGCAAAAATTCCTGCCTATATTTACCCATATTTACCCCTAACATCAATATGACGTTTTCCATCATGAAATAGATAATGTGTGTCACCCTTGTCTTATATAGTATGGGAAATTGTGTCAGATATTGTGGTGGCTGCGCTTATTTTTTAAATTTGGGATATTTTGAGATTTTTGACAGATTTTATTTTTGTGCAGAGCTTTTTTGCTGCAATATTAGTTTGTTGTGAAATTCCTATGATGGTCTTTGGTGATTTTCTTCTTAAAATTATTTTTATTGCTAATATAAGAGTGCATATTTTGGGTCTAAAACTCTCAAAAATTGGTATATTTTTGTGTTTTTAAAGAAGAAGCGTGTCTGACCTCCCGTTAAGGTTGATTGATCAGATGCCCCATATATAGCATCCAGATTGTAAAGTTTTTATTTTGTGCAGAGAATCAAATTGAAACCCTCAAAATTTGAGCAGAAAACTTGTCACAGTCAGCTATTTTTCGCATAAATTTGACCCCTTTAATTCACCGCCTGAGAGAAGGTATATTTTCAAAACATCAACTTTGAAGGTTTTCAGCAGAAAACAGAGGGATAATAGTTGCCCTTCCCTGGCGCAGGACTTACATTATAATCTTTGTGAGGTGAGGGCAGTCTTTAACTTGAAGAACTTTTTAGTGTTGTTTTTGATATGTACCTGTCATATTCGGGTAAACTCCCGAGATGTCATATTCGGAAAACTTCCCCTCTCCAGAAACATTTATATATTTCTATTTCTCTCCTTTCCATATTTAAAAACCCAGAGAAGAAGATAAGAAAATTTTATTTCCAGTCTGAATCACTAGATTTTATTTTAGTAAAACTTTATTTCCAGTCTTAAATATGTAAAAAGATGACTTGATGCAAATAAACTCTCATTGAATATAAGCAATCCTAACTAAGTAATCTTTCATTCTTATGCAGTTTCGGTCCCTCCTGATATTATATTAAAAATAAGGAAAAAATATATTTCCAGAGCAAATATGTTAAATTTCTTAGCCTTCTCCTAGATGAACATCTTAGTTAGAAATATCATCTCAACAAATTTTCAAAAAAATAGCGAGAACAGAAATCATTTTGAAATTAGAAATCTCCTCTGACAGGTATTTTGAGATGTACTTATAACGCTTTCTTTATGTCAAAACAATCTTTCTCCTTCTCTTCCTATTTTCAGAGATTTAAGTTACTCAGACTTTTAGAAATTTTTTTTCTTAAATTATTAGCTTTTGTTTATGAATCAACAAATGAGTTAACACCCCTTTGTTTTCACGGTTTCTTTTCTTTAAATTCATCTATTTATCAATATGCAACAAGGCAGTCCACTCGAGGTGGCTTGCTTTTGACAAAGAAAAACACACTACAAAATGGTTTGAGACAAAGTATAAGGGGGCAAAGCTATGGAATGATTTGCCGCAGCAATTAGAAATTCCTATTCAAAATGTTTATTTAAAAGGAATCTTAAAATATGTTAACAAAAGTTGCTTTAAATGTCATTGAACAACATCTTAAACTCATATTTCAAATATATGCTTTGCCAATCTAAGTATTCAGTTAACCTTAACTTCAAATTAATTGGCTTATCACAGGGGTCTCTCTGAATTCTCATAGTTTATCTACTATGAGATTTCTACTATATGTATCACCAGATATCTTTATTTAATTATTTACGATTGTATTACTTTATCATACTAATTTGTAATCTTTTTCTTCTATTGGTTGTATTTGTTGAGTTGTATTTAATGTAGTGGAATTTAAAATAGATATTCATTCATTCATTAATAATTCACAGGAAGTGAAATGAAGAGATAGACTGATTTCATTCGTATCAGCCATGCTCTAGAAGATTTTTTATTATGCTTTATTTATGGAATATAATTGGTCGTTAAAACGTTTCTTTACGTCTATTTTATAGCCTTGATGGTGATTTTCTTTGGCCAAGAGTCAGGCCATAGGATTTCATAAACAAACATTGAACTTTGTAAAATCATCCAAACAAAGCCACTTAAGTTTATCTAGATGAAAAGAGGCTTATTACGAAAACTTTCGGAAGGTATAATTCTTGATTGACAAATTTCAACTTTATTTGTATTGTGTTGTTTTTTGCTTGTTTGTTCGTACTGACATATTTCAATTTATAACTTAATTTTCAATGTAATGGATAAAATAGTGTTATAAACATCAGAACGTACTGCTTTCAAATTGGCAAAATTAGTGAAGTTAAATTTATTTTCGAATTTTGAAAAACATGCTGACTTCTTCGAAAAAAAGATGGCTTAATGACAGTGAAAGCAGGAATGCCTAATCCGCGAAGAATATCTGACATTGTGAAAATAGTAAGTCACGTATACAAGTAAAGCTAACCTTGTATTTGCAATTAATCTTGTTCTGATTCTAAACCTACCATTCCGAATAAAAATGAAACAATTGAAGAAAATTTCAAAAATATAATTGCGACAATTTCAGAGAGCGGCTTGTGCTTATTTCTAAAAGCAAGCAAAATGCACTCAGACTACACCCAGGTGGCTCTCCGTTAGTTAATTTTACTTTTGTAAAAACCCGTATTCTGATTTCGTAGAGTAGACTGAGCTACTAATAAGTAAGCTTATGAATTACTGAAAATAAAACTTTAATATTAGAGGGATCGACGAAGACGCTTATCTGTGTACGCAAAGAGGATCTTGTAAATGATTCTACTTCGTCTTTGTGAGGGGCATTGTTGACAGAGAAACGAGGAGTTTCTCAAAATGAAGAATGAACGAGAAACGAGGAGTCGCCATAACTTCTGAATCTCGTGAATTACAAAAATTACGTGAGAAAACTTTAGAAAGAGGCTCAAAATCTCAAGCTTTACTCTCCTTTAGATAAGATTTACTGTCCTCCGCAGTGATTACCGTTCTTGAATGTGAAGTAATGAATGTGTTATGGAGTGAAAACATTAGTAAGTCTGACGAAGAAACTAGAAACAATAGATTTTCTTTTTATTTTCCTGATTTTCGGGGAGTGCTCTTCTTTCAAAGTTAGCCGTGAAGGATACAGGAATCGAAGGGAAAGGTAGGGTATGTTTTTAACTGAATGATTCTGTGGTGAAGGATATTTTTGCATTTGGACACAATTGACATAGTTATGACACTAATGATTTCTCCGTTATGTTGCAAGGCACGTTTACCCAAAGACAAGAAAGGATCATACAAATCGTTTGCAAGTATGTTGATAACTGCAAAACCCAAAACAACTGCAACTTTTTTGTCCAGGCAAAAGATGAAAGAACAAATACAGGCATTCTTCCAGCTCCTCCCACAGTTAGTTTATGTCAATGTACGCTAAATTCAAAGCTTCAAAAAGATGTTATGTAACATCGTTTGCCTTTGGACTTTTCATGTGATCTTCTCCTTAGTACTTTAGTAAGGTTACTGATTGCCTTAGCTGTCAATAATGTTTGTACTTTTGCATATTCGAATACTGCAATTATCAATATAAACTTAAAATTAAAAAATCTGCAGGCGATGATGACATTAAACCTCGTCTTATTAAAGAATTTTGTTAATCACTATTTAAAACTCTTACTTATCTTTACAATCTGTCTTTTAGTTCTGGAATAGTCCAATATATTTGGAAAATTGCAAAAGTTATCACAGTACTCAAAACTGCTGCAAAGAACGAAGCAAAAGATTACATGTCAATAATTTCCTGATATGCTTTGAAAATATTCTGGATCGACGTATTGCAAAAGAACTATATCTTTTTGAAAAAAACAACATCTTGTATAAAATATAGTTTGGCTTTTGTGAAGGTTTTTCTACCACCCATGTAATTTTGGAATTGTTAGATAACATATACTCGAACCTTTGTTGGATCTATCAAATAACGTTCGACACTATCAATCATTCGATAATACTCCAAAAGCCAAATTACTGCGGTTTAGGAGGAAAAATTAATAAATGGTTTTCAAGCTACCCTTAAAATAGATAGCGTTCGTTGGCTACCACATACAAAAAATTAAAACGTTATTTTACTTACAATATCCGTACAAAAATTGGAATCAAAACAATATTCTGCTCCTCTTGATATAAATGAAGCATGGAAAGGCAACTCCAGTGTGAAGTTGTGTGATGAACCTGGCCGGGAATAGTAGATGATGTTCGAACAAAAACACTGCTGATTATACAAGAATTCTGATACTCATACATCAATCTACAACTTATGTAGAAGATCTTCACCTCTACAGATCTTTGCAAAAGCTGAGAGTTCAGATCGAGCTTTTACCCAGAGTGCTTATATGAATGGAATAGACTTGATCCTGCTCCGATCTGTTTTGCTTTATCATCAATGCTTGTGAAATTGATAAAACGCTTTCTAGGGTTTCGTTGCTCATCGATACCTTCAGCCTGTCCATAGCCCTGTATGTGATACACCGAAGTTCTAGATTTTTTTAAATGCCCTTCATGCTGCACATATTCTTTATTAGATTGCTTTCTCTGGGGACCTAATGTTAAACCATTAATGAAAAAGAAGTGTGGAAACTTTCGTTGAAAAGACTTAACACAATTTAGAACAATGGTAACCAATTACAAGAAGAAGTTTAAATCTGATATTAGGTCTGAAAGGGACCCATAATAATCCATAGCCCAGAATACAAAGAGTTCAATAACAGCACAGCATTGGGTTTAAGTGAGCCCTCCTTTATCTTTTAGCAAACTCACTTTCCATGCACAGAGAACAACTTTGAGTGTGGTTTCGGAACTTTTCACCCAGTTTAGGCCGAAAAAACGCTCTTTTATCCCATGTTATGCTCTTGTTATTGCCAATGTGACCCCCAGATAGCCCAGGATGAAGACTAACCAAGCCATTGAAAATAGATCATTTTTTGCAAGAAAACAACTCGTTTTAGAATTTAGCGAAGGGCTGTAAGAGAGCGTACCAATAACCAATCAAGCATGTGTTAGATCATCCTAGCAAAACAAAAATATGCACAATCTGGAATTTTAGCTCATACAATAAAGGATTTTTTGGCATCCCATGAGTTTTTAATTTAATAACATCCAATTATACACCAGTCGCAGTGGATCTGAAATGAAGGTCTTGCCACAGTTGGCAGGCCCAGTGATGTAAAGACTGGCCGTACTTCACAATGGCGTCTGAAGAGACTGTTCCATCCATGGTGCTTTTTTGCAATATAAACCACTGGGCATTACGAATGCAGTCTTTTGTGAACTGCTCTTTCGATATATTCATTCGTATCATCATTTCCCTCTACTGTTTTTTCAGCAGCAGTCTCCATTTCCCACACTGTCTCTATGAATTCGTTTAACTTTGGCCCTTTTGATGAAAACCAACTGACATAACTTTTTGTATAGAAAATCCCATTGGCAAGAGCCAATAGATCCAAACGAATGAGCACCCGATTACCCAGAAAATGAGAATATCCATTACTCCGTTACTGAGAATCTCCGTTACTCAAACGCTTCTCCCTTTCAATTCCTGTTCAGATTTCGTACTTTTTGATTTCAGCATATTGGCCATTTCCGGGGAAGAACAAATTCTGGGTGACTCTACTAACAAGAAAGGCATCATCTTCTTTTGAGACATAATTCAATTCTGTGTTATATCCTAAATGAACAGAAGCATTTAAGACATTGCCTGCGTGTTTTTGGACATATTTCTTAGCTTTTACCCATCATTGCAGTTTGTCCAGAAAGATGCACATTTGAAAATGATGGCCACTCTCTTTATTGTTTTCGATACAGAATGTCCATTGCGCTAATTTTGCTGTTGCAACTGCTTCAAAAGCTTCAAAGATCGTACTTAAAAACGTTTTTTTTCAAAAAAATTCAGTCAATGCTTGTTAAAAATCCTCGGAACACCTTAATTTTACCAAATAATCGTACGATCGCACTTTCCGTGCCAATAACAATCCGCTACAAAAACACCTCCCCCGTTTTTGTATTGCTTGACTGTCCACCTATCAGATACTGTCCACCTATCAGATACAAGGACTTGTAATATATCAATACTTTAATATAAGGGGGGATATCTCAGTATAACGATGGAAATATCTCGAAGTGTTCAAAGAGTTTAGGCAAGCATCGTTTATTGAATAATGAGTATTTGTTTTAGTGTTATTAATAGCCATTTGGCTTAATATCATTGTTCATCAAAGAATCTGTCAAAGATTGAATATGAAGGAGAATTTTTGGATGCTATAAAATGCTCTATCTATTGTGATGATTTTGAGGGGGGGGGGGGGGGTGCACAGGCAGCAGAAAGAATGCGTTGGCCCTCTATTAAACAATCAAAGGTACTTTTAAACAGGAAATTTCTATATATGAACACTTCTTAGTAATATTAAACCTATTTTGGCAAAAACTGATGAATTTGAAAACAAGAATAATCGAATTTAAAAAGGGAGCTGGAAAAGGGATCTGGACTTGTTGAAAAAAATGTAAGGGAAGCCTTTTTCGACAACAAATGTAAGGAAAGCCTATGAGCCTGCTTTGCAAATCAAAAATTTTAATTGTTGGTCTGATGTTGGTCAAAAATCATCATGTCTTGGATTTCAAAATGGAATAAAGTTTTAAAAGCATCGGAATTTTACTGTGCCCCATAAGGGCCAATTTATTTCCCACGTAAGGGCCAACTTTATTCTAGTTTATGTTTTTGCCTATGCAAAAGTTCCATCCATTCTTTTTTTTTTGAAAAAGTTTACTTTATTGCGCAATAAATGAATTCATGATTAACGCGTTGGATAAACTGCACGATTATCGGCAATAAATGTTAGGCTTCCATTAATTGAGACTATCAGATCTCATTCGTTTAAAAAAAATTAATGAAGTGTTAATAAAATAACAAAGAAATCACAAGATAAAAATAGCAGTGGTGGGTGAGCCAATCCTCCCAACAACTCCCTTTAGCAGTACATCTCTGATTAAACTGTTGCTGCTGATTTTGCAAGAATCCAATTAAGAAAAAGGCAGGTTACACGCATAAGAGAGTTTAATAAAGCAAGGTGCCTTTGACACAGTCCAGACTAGCAATAGCGTATTCCTTTTATTATATTTAGCATTAGCAATGTGTAATAGATTCATTTAATATTTATTTTATTATTACTTTTGCTGATGATTAATTTATTATTACATTTACTTTCACAATAAGAATGGATAGACGTTTTGCATAGGCAAAATGTAAACGAGAAGTTTTTGCACAGGAAATAAGTTGGCCCTTATGGGACACTGTAGAATTACCCTATTGAACAACAAATTTGATTCCGGCCGACCTTCATCTCGGGGAGTGAGAACGTGTAAATTTGTTGGTAACAAATGGTAGGGAAAGAGCCCGAATTCTCAGGACAAAAATTGATATTAAGTCTAAGATCAACACTTTGAACAGTCTTAGAAGGTAAAAAAATTTTTTTTTTATCTGAAGAGATCAGCAAAATCCTCCTAACTTCCTATTTGATAAACCGTAAATTCTCATATAATTCCACTGGGGGCTATTTGATTTCAATGTTTTTGGGTGGGTGGGAGTAATCGAATTTGGACTCTTTTCTGTAGAATAACTACATAAATATTGATACCGCGGGATAATTACACATTGGAAAGAATAACATACATGTATATAAATGTGAAGTAACAGGCTTATTGAAATACGAAATTCGAGGATGGGGCATATTAGATTGGGGGGAGGGCTTATTCAAGGATTCACTGTAAGGGGAATGTTGGAAAATTGATCACACGACATCGGTCAGTCAGTTCAGAGATGTAAACAAACTTTTATGCTTCACTACTTACCTTTTACAGTTCATTCATAACTTGAATGCCGGGCGTTGGTAAATTGAAACAATACAAAGCTTGGATTTGCAATCAAATGAAATTGAAAGTGCAAAAATATTCTGGTTTCGTGTAACCATTTGCTTTAAAACTATTAAAAATTTCAAGAATCTAAAAGTAAATTTTTGGATTATTTTTGGATGAACATAAATACTACGTTAGCGAGGTAGGCTAGGAGACGCTCGCTTTGGCTTTGAATAGAGATACCCTAAAGTTCTGCTCCGTAATGGACATTTTACTGACTTGATAATTTTAGATTGTTATAAAGCTGTAAAGAATAAGGACACGTTGGCAGAATTGCATTTCATCTTTTGGATTGTGAGATGGAGGCAGATGATAACGAATTGCAATAAACGCATTGCAATGTCTGCAAAAAGGAAAAAATTATCTCATGGGAAAATTACGATCCTCCTTTACTCTCACTGTTTCCTGGACTTCACGTCAATGGCGAGTATGCAGTTATGAAATTGAGCACACTGTAAATAGGAGGTATTTATGGCGAGGACAAATAATTGTATAAAGCGTATCTATTATTGATTACCTGTGGAAGCAGTGGAGCGGTGCATTTGGAGCTTTTTTCGTAGAGGAATTCCAAAATTCAAGATAAGCAACAATGGGCGTACTTAGAAGATACAAAAATAATTAGAATTGTCTGGAAATTTATAATGAGTCATAGAATTGTCTGGAAATTTATAATCAAACGTGAGAGCTGATTTGCACCATTTTACGAGCTGGTTTGCACCATTTTACGAGGACCTTGTACAATCAGTTAAGAAATATTTTAAACAGGTTTTACCCACTGCAAAATTAACTTACGAGGAACTGTTAATGGTGTCGATGTTAACGTAATAATTCGATTAAGCTCCCGGGAGTGGAGGGGGTGCTCATTCAAAATTTGACCTGAGATGGAGGGCTTTTTGAAGAAGGGGCTTAGTCAAAATCCAGATGTAATGTGGATTGAATAATAAAAATGAAGATAGAGGTTTCTTAAAATGGCATGACATGCTTGAAATATTCTATAAAGTGTTAGAACAGGTTCCCGTATATAATTTATGCCAGCAAGCAATGTCTTTCTGTCTTGTTTAATACTAACTTAAATTTAAATTCTTCATCCAACAGTTCAATTCTAACTAAATTGGAAAGTGGTACGTTGTTTTATGAAAGGGGCACAGTCACTGGTGGGGAAAGTTTTTCTCGGTGGTGGGGCAGCAAGAGTGCCTAGTGGGGCGAAGTCCACACCAGTACATATGTTAAAATATGTCTTGCATTGGGGTCAAAAAGAGCCTGATCTAGCCTCTAGGCAATCTAGCCACCTTTATATTCAAAATTTCCCAGGGGAGCATGGCCCCTGGAATATTCTAGGTGTGTGCGCCTTTGCTGCAGGTGTCAGCTCGTTTTTATTGTATCTGAAAAATATTTTGTTGGAAAATTCTGACTATTTTCCCAACGTATCAATATAGGTCCTACTGTGGCCCTGTTTGCAAGACTCTGGGTCTGACACCAGGACCAAACCAAAACTTGAAGTAGGACATTGCTGTTCTGTTCTCTCTCGTATCGTTTTGTTTGGTTACAAAACTTTGTTTTAACAGAATTTGTAATAAAATAAATTATTTGCATTGCCATACTTCGAGTTTTAAGTAATAGAGGTCCGTGCTTCTGGCTACGCTAAAAGTATTTCGAGTTTCTGTTAATTTTTAACGATGATTGAAATTTTCCTATGTCCACTTTTGGCCATTTCAAAGAACAGTTGGTTCATTGAAAGATATATATCTAATTACAATATTAAAGTTAAAAAATAATGAAAGGGACCCTTCAGGGGACTCACGGCCAATTCGGTCATAAAATGAAACAAAGAAGAAATAAAATGGCAGTGGTCTCAACAAATTAAGTTCCATATCTTGTAGATGGGCTGGGGCAAAAGAAGGGGTACAGTATCTGTTGGAGTAAATGCCCCATTGTCCAAAACCCATGTCCAAAACCCATTGCCATGACAACTGTAAACATGTAAACATGTAAACAAACCCATTGTAATATCCCCAGATAATATTTAGCAAAAGTCAGAGTTTCACAAGCGTCTGAACAACGCTTCTCTAGTTGTTTTAAAAAATGTAGGAGGGGGGCTACTTTAGCCTCCCCCCTGTCCAATTAGGGTTAAGGACAACTTAATTCACCTTTCAGCCCCTCCCCAATAATTTCATAAAATACAACTTTTGAATACCAGTTAAAACGCTGAATATTCTCAAAAGATCCATCTAGTAATAGTCATCTTTGGAAATTTAATGGCATCTAATTTAAAAACTAAATTGAGTCTTAAAAGCAAAGGAAACCAGACTTAAGAACTTAATTATGTAGCATACAGATAATATTTCTCTTGTGACAATATATATACATTTTTTTGTACTTTTAAAATTGTATACCGGGTGTCCTAAAAAAAGGTGACATCTTTGATCAAAGGCTCGCGCTGCGAGTTCTACTCAAATATATTCGAAACAATTTTCAAAATATTTCATGGCAGTCAACTAAAAAATTGATACCTAGTTTGATATTATTTGTGCATCGAGTCAAAATATTAATGCTGAAAATTCAAATTTGCCTCCTACCCAAAACCAGAGGTCAATATTTTCGTCTAAACCACGTCTTTGGATCTCCAGTACCATAACGTTTTACGAAATTAATTTAATGGTGCTTGGAAACATACTTAGAAAGATATCCGCAAAATCAAAATTGAACACCTATTTATGGGTGCAGCCACTATGAAGTGGATTCTCTTTTTTCAGCATTTTTCAGCATTTTCCTCAAAAATCTACCAAAATGAAACTGCAATTTTTGTTTTCAAAATGTTTTTCATGGAAAAGTGACTATGAAGATTCTTTTTGGATTAATTGCTCAGAAGTGTTTTAAAAAACAAACTACGTTGTTTGGAACACCGCCGTGAATCATAAAATCCGACAACACGTTTTTTAAGAGCTTAGTCCAAAATTGAAACCTCTGGTTTTGAGTTGGAGGCAAATTTCAATTTTCAAAATTAATATTCATATAGGAATTGAGAGAGTTAGCCTTGTTAGAAACTATTACCTTTTTAGGGATACCCGGTAGATGAAAATTGAGAGAAATACAGAGTAATATCTTGGTAATATTTTTCAATATAAAGGGGATCACTGGAAGAGTAAAGAACGTGGTGTAGCAGGATTTTTGTGGGCAAGCCCACGGACCCCTTTCGCCCTCAACGCCGCTGGCAGATTGTGCGGTTGTGGGTGCGCCACAAGGACAAGAAATCCACGCAAGTGCGCAAGCAGGCGCGCGCCTTCACAACCCAATTATAAAATATAAATATCAAAATGTTAAGCTAAATAAGGGCGTTGGTGAGGTTTTATAACCAAGGTAAAAGGCTTGACTTAAATATTTTCTCAGGGGAATCACCTCCCCTTCCCCTCGAAACCCCGCTCTCAAAGGTAGGCAATATGTATTTTACTTTTCATTTTTGGATGCGGCCTTTGCATGGTCTGCAGTTTGCACTGGCACCATTACTTTTTGATTTTGGCGAATTAGCCCCCCTCCCCAATCGAAAAATTCTTCTTACGGGCCTGCAGTAGACAGTATAATGATCGCCACTGCCAATTTTTAGCACTGCACTTTTTTGAAAATTTTGCCGATGTCTTACTTGTATGTGGTCAATTAGGGTAGCTGCCTTAACCCTATATATATATAATTTGTCTGCGGTAGGGGGCCATATTAGCCCCATTTTTATTTCAGCGGTCAATAGGAATATGGTTATAAAGCCTTCCACACATAATAAACAAACATTTTTCATCTTAAAAATAGCATTAATTAGCACTTAATTATGTTGAATGTTGCTAGGCAACCAAAAAAAATCGAAAAATGAGCAAAAAAATCCATTCAACCTAAAAGGCAATATTACTTGCAAAAAACAATAAAAACCTCGATAATTATGTGGAAATCATAATTTCAGATTCTGATTAAGTAATTAAGAAACAAAATTTGATTTAGAGAAACAATAGGGTTTAATTAATGTTATTTGAAAAGTAATTGTAAATAGTTGATTTTCAATTTCCAAACTTCATTCTCTGATTAATGAATGAACAATTGTACAAAATGAATACATTTTTCTATTTTATGCAATTATCTATTCATTATATGACATCACATAAATATATGACATCATATATGTCAAAAGTTGCAAACGTCTTCGAAAATTAGCAAAATATGTATCAAACGAACGTACTCTTGAGGCGAATCGAATGGTGTCATTTATGTAACGATTAGCTAATTAGAAGTTAAATTAGAGGTCTTTTTACAGTTTTGTTCTCAACCATTTGCCACATAAGGACATATGGAGGTCACGTGGTAGAACAATAGACCATAAATTGGTAATAGCTACTGATTTGCAATTAATACAACATGATCCATATATCAAATGCAAACAATAGACAGATTCTTAGGGTAATATTAAGGTAGTGACATCATGATGACGTCATAAAAACAAATTTTTGAGGAAATTTTACAACTCAAAGATGGGTAAGGTATTTTATTGGCAAATTGGACACTACGCTGTAGATAGCAATTAGAATAACATTAAGGCCATTTTCGTTCAAAAATCAGGTAGTGTTGAATGGGTAAATTTTTTGTAAAATTTTTACATGTTTTGACAAAATTATGGGAAGATTTTCGCGCATGCGCATTAAAAAAGTGTTATTAAATCGTTAAAAATGAAATTGCTTGCAAATTTAGCATGTGTCAAGATGTATTAAGCAACATTTTACAGTAAAACCATGAGAAAAACTCATAACAATGCTCTAGATGGCAGAAAATGGAAGTAGTTAAGAGGTCGTCAAAATCTAAAAATAACTTCAAATCTAATTTTGAAAATGACACAATGTGTCCATGTGCTCCATTAATATGCTGACTACATTTCAAACGAAAGGCACCTTTCATAAGAAATCTACAAAGAAACATTTAAATTTGTTAAAGAAACAAAAACCTGTTGCCATGACAACAGTAAACATTGAAACATGTAAACAAACACATTGCAACATTCCTAGATAATATTTAGGGAAAATCAGAAAGTTTCATAAGCATCTGCTCAACCCTTCTTGAGTTGTCTTAAAAAATGTAGGAGGGGGGCTAATTTAGCCCCCCGGTCCATATAGGGCTAAAAGCTACCTGGAGTTAAACAATATATAAAAGCCCTGTTCGCTTACTGTAAGTAGTAATGCATATTGTAAAATAATATCATTGAAATGTGGGTGTAAATATACCTTTTCAACTAAGCGACCTCGTATTACAAATTTTCCAAATTTCTTTAAATTTCCTCAAATTACATTTTTGCCCACAGATTTGGATGTAGCAGTTAAACATTATTCGAGATACAAATTTTCATAATCATAGGGTTGATATTGTTGATTTTGTGACGATACATAGTTCAAAAATGTTTTAAGGATTTGACCGCAAAAATCGTTAGAGGTGAAACTTTACATCCTCGGAAATTATTCACGGTCAAATCCCTTACAGATTCTCAAATGTTTTGTTTTCATATCTTTAACATTATGAACACTAAGAGAGGGAATATTTGCACATGAACTAACTTTTTGGCGCTAAATCCAAATTCCGGGTCAAAAATTGCATAGGAAGAAAAGTTTTAAAAATTCCAAAACGCGGACGTTAATTGAAAATGTGTATAGGGGAAATAGTTGGCCTTTGTTGCAAAAAGCCAGCCTTAAACATACTGAGGTTAATAAACAATCACTAATTATCCTATCGAACTGTATAGTTCCTCCCTCAAAAATGTAATCCTTTTAAAATATTTCTATCTGTTGTCACGAAAGCATCTTCCCATTGTTATAATTAGTTTTTTAACGATGACACATAATGATTATCTAATTTGCAAGACAATGCAGTTTTGCGCGCAACTTTTTATGAGGACTTTGTATGCAGTTTTTGTGATATTTCAAAATTTGCACTACCTCATGGAACTTATTATCTTTTGTGCGGACAATGGAACTATTGTTCTATCGGGCTATAGTATAGACTGCACTGCGCATGCGCCGTGAGTCAAAAACCGTGTTTGAAAGAAACGGATATAGCGAAAAAAAATATCGTCAAATGAGGTAAATAAGAAAACCATCCTCATGAATATAAATATCTTGACAAAATTAGGACAAGCGATAAAACAAAAATCGACACACATTGTGGCGGTTGCTTCTTTGTCCAGATTGGGCGGATTGGGACCGATTTTACCCTTTTAAAATGCCAACCGGGACAGACTTTTTGGGTTATTGGGGAGTGGCGCAAGCCCCCACACCCCTCATTTCCTCCCTTGGCTTTATCTGTGGGACTTTTGTGATGTGAAAACTTTTGAAATTTCCACTCTCCTTACCTTTCACCTGCAAAGTGAAAAGTGTTGTAATAAAAGTAACCCGTTTTCCTTATTTGAGCTTTGTTGTAATAAAAATAACCCGTTATCCCTATTTGATCGTAAATACAAACTCGTTAATGTTTCGTCTCCATAAATTTTCAAAGAGAGGATTTAATATAGAAAACTGTTAATTTTTGTTCCCAGATTTCTACTTTGGGTGGCATGACTTGTTGTCTTCCATCCTCGCCATCCTTCGACTTTCGAACCCATAATACGCATGTGCGCATCTACTCTGCTCTGTCCAGTAAAGCATTTTCGATCTTCTTGCCTGACTCTGTTACTTTACTCTGAAAAATATAAGAAATAAAAAGCCTCCCAACAAGATGTCATAATGATCTTGAAAACAATTTACCATAATTGGTTCTCTTGCCAGTTTTGATGGAAGGAACACTTCTAAAGGGCATTTTGATGGTGTAATCTGCATTTCTGGCTGAAACATTCATTTTCAATATGAGCCCAAGAGTCAAGTTCTTTGGACGGCTCTTGTGGGCGATTTCCATATCTCGTTCATTTGAAAAATTAGTTCTTTTCACACCAGTTGCAGACAGAGCGTTCACTATCTTCTTGAAAACCATTTCAATTCCTTGCTTGTTTTTCATATCATAAACTGAATCTGCAACAAAGCCAATTTCTTTGGGCATCTTGGCTGCAAAATATGACGCTCTTCCACTCTTGTTCGGCGAGAGAGGAAAGATGGAGAAAGGTGTTATTTCTGCATCTAAAATTGGTTTGTAAGTCTTTGGTTTTACTGAAACATTTCGGATCATGACAAGAATCCCCATAAAAAACAAAAGACCTATCAATTCTAAAATCACTTTTAAGTTCCTCTTCAGCAAAAAATTACGATACAATAAGAATTTTAGTTGGTTTCCAAAACCCATCTTGTCTTCTAGCCAGTAAACTTGTAGTCAGGTAGTTTCCAATTATCCATTCTCCGAATTACAGCATTCACAGCACAATACGATTTTGTGGTTGCTGGTTTACGGCTGAACAACAGAAGCCGTTTGAGATTATCACCACAACGATTTCTGATTTCCACATATGTGAAATGGTCAAATTGCAAGGGGGTGATAGTTGAGTGCTTGTGCGCATGCAATGGTTGTTTCATTGCTCCACAAATTCTCGTAACGATGCCCGTTTCCTGTGCAAGTTGATACAGTGGAATGTATATCAATCATTTTCGTCAAGGATACCTGCATACATGCTCCATGAAAATAAAACAGATCTTTGCAGTATCCATGCACCACTCTATTCACATCGATTGGACCACAACAATTCAATCCATGTACCTTCTATCATCTACATTTTCTGTCCCTCTGTCATCACAAGCCTTCTTTCGAGTTCCAAAACTGCCAACTTCAGCAACAAAGAATCCTATTATTGTGTCTGCCGTGTTGTTTTAGAAACTTCAGGCGTATATTATCGCTCGAATGTGCCCATCAATGCAGCCATGGACAATGAATCTCCATGATATTAGTGCACGATTTGAGTGGATGTACCAAAGCCAACTGCCACATCCCATGCATCATATCGTAAACGCATTATGGCCAACAGGATCAATAATATTGAGCCTTTCTCATGCTCCATGTTTGCATGCAAATGCCCTTTGCTCTCAAGCTTCCACTTACAAGTGTTTTACCGATTTTAGTAGTCAATCTTAGTATATCTTGAATGTAGCTGTCTAACTCCCAATCACTTGTGTCGGTAAAAGATTCTCCCAAGGCTCTTGGAGCTGTTGTTTTTTTCTTTTTTGATATCGTTCCTCTGTCGAAAATGCAAGTGGAGCATACTCACGGTCAGAAGAAAGATTTGATGACTTTAATTTCATCAAAGCAGCACACACCCCTGTTTGAAAAGACAGTAGGTAACGAAATAGGAGCCTCCAGTCGCCTTTTGCTGTGTCGACCTAAGTTAAGTCACCGTGTCAATTTTGTAGAGCGTCCTCCAAAAATGCAGCGAGACGAAGAATTCTTGCAGATCATTCTCCATTTATTTACAAATCTTGGATACTGTTTATAAATCTCAGACATTTTTCATAAATTTCGGACACTTTTTATAAATCTCGAACTCTTTTTAAAAATCTCTGGACACTTTTTATAATTTCCAACATGTTTTAATTTTCAAACGATCTTTTAACAACTAGGACTTGCCATAAAATTCATTAAAAGAGAACAAAAAACACTAAACTATAGAAATTATAAGCACATAAAAGATCTTACAAAAAGTTAAACATTACAAAAACATTGCACCATTGAAACACATAAGAGCCAGAGCAAACAATTTCCCATTTATGACTAAAACAATTATGGAAACTGATCACGCAAAGATCCGAGGCAAAAGAAAATATTATAAAAATATGAAAATTAGTAAAATATGAAAAAAACAAATTTGATAACTTTAAAAATTAATACATGCATTTTGTATCTGGCAGCAAAATATTCTGGAAAACTATAAAACCAGCCTTCACTGATAAAGGCAAGCAGCAAAATAAAATAATTCTCGTTGAAATTGATAAGATATTAACAGGGCAAACGATCAGCAAATCACCGAAATCTTCAACAATCCATTATTCTACTGGGTGTCCCAAAAAAGGCTACAAATTTGATCGGGTCTAACAATGAAAATATTACCTAAAATGCTACAAACATTCTTAATCACCCTCAAACCAGAGCTTTTGTAGAATAGCATAAAGGAATGTAATTTATTTGGGGGATCCTGATGTTCGTTTGCAATTTATCATTATGGAAAATAACATTTTTACTGAACAAAGCCGTTAAAAGTTTGTTATAATCGCTTTTTCTTATACCCTGTTGCGTAATTCATTGTTGCAGTTTATCATAAGTTATCCCCATGGAGTTAATGTCAAGTTACAATTTTAACCATACAGTAAATTTTCATTTTTTAATTTTTCTATTGAATATGGCAAAAATCTCGATGACCATTGTTAATCAGCTTGTAGGCTGTGAATACCTTGCTTGTTTGAAATCAGGGTCAGGGCGATTCCCTAAAGTGACAGACCTTTTGTCGGCAGGACAAACATTTTCCCTCTATGCTGGGATGGATCATATAATGGAAATTAGGCACAGCGGCATGGTAACCGTTGTAAGGAGGTGTCCGTTTATTAGAAAAAGAGTTCTAGTTATTAGGGATGGACCGTATAATGGAAATTAGGCACAGCGACATGGTGTCCGTTGTAAGGAGGTGTCCGTTAATAGAAGTTTTACAGTATTTAGAACAAAATCTATACACCCAAATCTATACACCCAAATTCCGGAATAATGGCGAATTTTGTTCCAAATTTTAAAACTAATACAGTATGACATTTGGGCTTTTCGTCATCCGTTCAATGTGCAAGCTATAGAACTCTATATAACTTTATTACCTGTTTTATTAATCAATATTTGATATAACAATTTTTTATAATAAAATAGGGCCTCAACCGCCACTACAATATCCGCTGCCACTTTTAAAGCTTCCAGAACCCTTATATCCATCTCATAAATTTCGTTACATTTTGAAGCCAGATGAAGAAGATTGTCCACACGAAAACTGAAGTAATCAAGATCAGGAGGTGTTGAGGAAGACATGGATATTTTATGTTGTACCTGGCGGATTGCCTTTTTTATATGTTTTCCCATCAATTCTGGTAGCTCCCTCTTTTGCACTGAAACAGAATAGAAAATATTTTACATAGAATAGCATATTTTCATAATCACATAACATTAGAGTGGACAGTGATGTTTGCATAATCATATAACAATTATAGAGTAAGTTATATTGGTATTATCTTATAAACAGGTACAATAAACGGTACAATCATATTCACCAAACGTTGAATAAAATTATCTATATGTATCTAATTAAAAAACTTACTGTCTTTCACTTGTAACACGTGCACAATTAACAGCATGAAATTGTGGTACCTCATTTAACCTCTTCCAAGATATGAAACACCAATTAACGAATACGTTATCGCAAACTCAAAACGAGGTTGGAGTACTGAGTTCCCATTTTTGCGTTGCAAACTCAAAACGAGGTTGGAGTACCGAGTTCCCATTTTTGCGTCGCAGACTCAAAACGAGGTTACAATGCGGAGTTCCAATTTTTGCGTCGCAAACACATGGGCTGGCTGCAGTTCCGAGTTCTGGAATTCGTTTTTGAAATTGGAAAATAGTTTGCAGTGCCGAATTGCAGATATCAGTGAATTGTGAAAACATGGTAGTAAACTCTAGAGTTCATTATGGTAAAATGCAGTTCCGAATTTAGAGTAAGTTGTGGTAGCCAATTTGAGATACCGAATTCTAGAATTCGTGAAAGTACTGCTACGACATAATGGAATCCCACGACTCATTTTTGACCTCAATGCCGCGTGATACCCCTCGATTTTAGCTTTAAACTTTGGATTGTGGTCTTATGAATTCGTGATCCTCTTTGTTCTAAATTTGTAATATATTCCCCTGAAAAGAGTCCGAATATATAGAAGGATATTGAGGTTTAAACGTGGCCTTGGGCAATTATTTTATTTAATCCATTCATCTTATTAAGTTAATTAAAAAAGTTAGATTATATAAGTTAGATTGCAACTTTCAGCAAACAAAATTAATATGTTGCAAGCTACCTAGGTAAATTAACAAAAAGAACAGAATTAATTATTTGTAATTTTGCAGTGAGAGCTAGCAGACTTTTTGTGCTGGGACAAGCATTTCCTGGAGGAATATTCTCCGACTCGGAGCAGAAAGTTTCCCACTAAATCTGCTGCAGACGAAGATTCTCGTCGTCAAATCATAGTCTTACTACACAAGACCTGTGTTTTCGCTTCTCATCGTTGTGGTTGTTGTCTATATCTCGCTCAAAACAAAGGTATTGTTGGGTCTTGCTAAACTTTTATACAGAAAAATGGCAAAAATGATCAGATCGGGGCAAACTTTTGGTATCCCAATCACAGAGCATAATTTTGATCACTCGCAATATTCGTGAATTTTCATCACGCGCAATATTCATGATGATTCATTACGTCACACTAGCAATTCTATTTTCTTCAGTAAAATCGAGGCGGGGTCAAAACGGGCACTTTTGGTTTGGGATGCAATAAACTCATGGCTGACGATGCTGTCGCAGCTATTGAGTCTAGGCATTAAATTGTATTCTGATCATTTCAGAGGGGTTTTGCTCGAATTGGATGTGTGGAGGCCTGCAGACCGCACACAAACGGAACAATCAAATGCAGCAAAGTTGTAGGTTCCTGCTCCTCCATATGCTCAAGGTATTTACAATTCTTTTTTCCCATCATTCAGATTACCACCAATCACCCAAAAATTGGCAAAACAAATCAAAGAAAAAGCCTACATTTATCTCAACCTACTCCTCCCCAAATACATTGTATCCCCAATACAACACATCACAAACATGTCGAAAGAACATTGCATCAAGCAGGAATATGGGCAATATGCGATCAGCCTTGGCAAGATATTCCAACGCCTCACTCATCTGGATGGCAGCAGCTCAAAGGAGATTGGCAACCAGTTTGGATTACGATCTCACACGATTCATCTGCATGCCACTAGCTTGTAAAGTGTTCTTGCAAAAGAAACTGTTTAAATTGTAACTGTGGGAGGATGAAACTAAAGTGCACACCGCTTTGCAAATGTAAATGTGAGAAATGAATCGAAAACTCAAAACAAAAAAAATATATTAAACACTAAATAGACATTTAAAGAAGGAAACAATTCCAAGTTATCTTGAAGTTTTTGTTACATTCATGACTAGTTAGTGACTGATTTTTACATTGATTTTGGATTTGAGCGCTTTCCCTTTTTACATGGACTTTGACGACGTCATCTATTTTTTTACGGCCGCCATCTTTTCAGAAAATGAACATATTTTGTGTTTTTCATTCTAAAGTGTTCAGATGGTTAGACAATGTAAACATATCAATATAAATTTCCATTTTTCTGTAAAAGTTTTGCATGACCACAGCCTTGAATTGAGTTTTTGATGCCGTCATGAGTTCTTTACAGTAGCCAAGCCGACATCTTGCCAGAGAGTTGCTGTTTTCTATTCTACAGTTATTTAGGATACTAGAAAGTACAAATCTGCCAATTATTCAAGTGCCCAAAGACTTCAAATAAATTTTTGATGACGTCATCAACTTTTATGACCGCCATCTTGCCAGAAAGTGAAAATGTTTTTTGGTCCCCATCCTAATTTTGTTCAAGAGGCTTGAAAATATAAATGGGACCAAATTTTCTTGCTTTCATCCACCTTTTAACAATTCATCAAAAAATTACCCTTAACCACCGCACTTACGTGTGCAATTTATCTTATGGGGTTCCACAAGGACCAATTCTTGGCCCACTGATGTTTCTCTTATATATCAATGATATGCCAAAGTATGTTAATTACGAGCTAATTTTATTAGCAGACGATACCTGTCTAGTATTTAGCGACGAAAACGCTAAAATAATAGAACAAAAATTGAACGAAAATTTCAATTCCCTTTGTGACTAGTTCATCGAAAAAATTCTAAGCATACATCTAGGTGAAGCACAAAACCAAAAACATTGTTTTTACGCGTAATAAGAACAAAACCATGAATAAAATAAACATTAATTGAGGAGACATTGAAATCAAGCAATATCCACAAGTTACCTACCTTGGATGTATTCTCAATGAAAGATTATCCGGAGAACCAATGGCAACTGAAGCACTCGGAAAAATAAATGGCAAGCTAGTATTTTTTTTACAGAAAACAAAGTTTCGTAAATTAAAGTCTACGAAAATTACTCTGCAACGTTTCAGTTCAGTTTCAGTTTATGTATATATTTAAAATTCCACAACAACAAATACAATTTCAACAAGTACAATTTAAAACTAAAAAAATTAAAAACATGCAATTTTACAACAACAAAATAATTTTACAAAATAATTAAAGTTGAAATTAATACAAGAAAGTACAATTGCATGAAGAATTTCTTAAAGGAGGAGCTCTCTAAGTAGGTAAACTAACGAGAA
>JAYJMH010001955.1:0-29029 GCA_036873815.1 Phacellophora camtschatica
GATGACATCGAAACGTCGCTCATTATTATCGTTAATATTTATAATTAAATGTTACAAAAATAATATTCTTATTCGATCCTTCTATAACCGTTGCAACAATTCAAGTAACTGATACTCTGAAAATAAAACTAACTATACCGTGCATTTATAATCATACCGCGTACGGGTTTTCTGTTTGTACCTTACCGGGTGGTTGTTTAGCGTAATGTACCGGGTGCCCCGTACCGGTGTACCGGTTAGCTGTCATCCCCCACTTTGAAGTTAATTTTGTCAATATATTAATCAAAATTTCAGCCTGGCAGTTGTTTAACCTTGTGTCCTAAAAAAATTGTAACAGCTTTGATTTCCGCAAGCAGTGCGAGTTTCTCTAAAATTCATTCCAAACTATTTTTAAAATAGTTATTGGTAGTAAACTTAAAAACTGATAGCTAGTTTGTAAATATTTGTGCGTCGAGAGTCAAGATATTAATTCTGAAAGTTCAAATTTGCCTCAACCCCAAACCAGCGGTCTAGATTTTGGTCGAAACTGAGTTTTTGGATCTCCAAAATCATAGCCTTTACGAAATGTATTTAATGGTGCTTGGAAACACACTTGGGAAGAAATCTAAAATCTTAAAAATTGTGAATTTTTTTCTCTTTTTTCAGCATTTTTACTAAAAATCTACCAAAACAAAGCAGCAAGAATAGTTTTCAAAAAATGTAGCGGAGGAACATTTGACGGATGAACAGTTTCAGGCTACGCGTATGCTAGGTTTCCACTGTTATCTAAGTGCACGTTTTTTAAAAAGAACAAACTTTACAAGACATGCTGAGGCACATTTTTTGGTAGCTCAGAAATTGCTTATGAGTTATGTTAGGTACAAAAAAGTATGGAGGCGTTGAGCACTTGACCTGAAACACACCTCAAAGATGTTTTTGAAAAGAGGGGATAAAGATTGTAAAGCAAGTTTGTAAAAATTAGTCCCAAAATGAGAAAAATATGTTCTTATTAAAAAAAACGTGTTGAACAACAAAACGTTTTCAACATTTCTGCTAAATTGCAAAATCATGTAATAAAGTTATACCATTGTTGTTAACTATGCTTGAATTCATGCATGCAATTTATTTTTAACTTTAGGGTTTGTTCTCAGCGATGAAATCCGAGTACTGCAACTTCTGTGCAGTAAGCGCGCAGATTTGTATCTCAAGAGAGCAAATATGCAAGCTAATAGTGGAAGAACGGATTGAGGCGAAAACCGACAAGATGGTCAAAGTTGGAAAACAAAAATTTTAATTGAGATTGTGAAGACAAGACCCTCGTTGCCTTTTAATTAATTTGGATCTTTGATTGTAACTGCTATAATGAATGATTAAATATGCTCATATCATATAATTTATTCTATATTTTTTGCTCAGTAAAGTTGTGATTATTCATAAATAATTTTTAGCATTGATTTTGTTGTTTTCTGTTCGATACTGAATTATCTGAAGATTACATGGAACCCGTCATAAAAATAGTGAGGATGAAGGAGCAGAATTGGGGGCAAAGGTATTAAAATTTTTAGAAGCCTGAAAGAGGGTACGCAAAACATTTTGGCATAAAAAACTGACTGATAGGTAGACTTGCCCAAAGTCTATTTCGTGCCAAATCACAAATTTTTATTTCGTACTCAATTTAACGAGGCAATGCCAAATCGCGGGAATGCTATGAAAGTAAAAAACAACGAGCATCTTTATGGAGCTACCAAAAATAGTGTACTGCACGGATTACAATGGTTACAGCTTTCGTGAGTTTTTCGATGCTTTTACTTGCATTGCTAACAATTTTCGAAAAATTCCGATCTCGCCGAAGATCGAAAACGTTGAAAAACATTTATATCATTGAGGTCAAACATTGGCTTAATACATTGAAAAAGAATGAAAAACCTTTATTCGAACTGCAAATGGTAGCGGAAATCTCTCTTTGTCCATGTGCTCTCAAGCTTTTTTTTGGAATTTTTTAAAGGTTTTCAGTGTTTTTGAAATTTGATAAAAGGCTTTCAGTGTTTTTGAAATTCATTGAAATCGAAAATTTTCGATTTCATCGTTTTTATGGAAGAACAAGCATCAAAAGAAATCGCAAAAAATTGTCTTTAAATAGTTTACTTCTTTTGACGTGACTATCAAGTTTAATCGTTGTAATCAGCGAAGTATACGATTTTTACTACGCACCCGGTACTTGCAAAAAATAATTTACTTCACATGTATACCGGTACGCCTCATTACCATGTGTTGATCTCTGGGATAAAAATAACAGGTTGCAATGATCTTGTTGAAAAGATGTATTTAAAACCTCCCTAGTATTTTGTGAATTAGTAAAAGCAAACAAAAATGCATAGGAACTAAAAACAAGATGAAGTTAATCACAAAACACCATTTCAATCGGTAATTGTAAAATACGGTCTTCAAAATACTGATTATTTAAGGAAGATGAACACACCTACTGAAGTGATACAACCGGCTAAGAAGAATTCAGTCAAATTTTTGAAACTGTTAAAATCAAGTCTTGCTATCGTTCTTATAATAAAATACATCGCCATCAGCACGTTTATTGTTTATAATATGCGTGGGCAAGACGGCCTTATCAAGTCGCTTTCAAAATGGCCTAGTCCGCGGAAACCAAATGGGATTATTTACAGTGACATGTTTCCCACGATCGTGCAGAAAGAAAGGGTGTCGATTGTAGTTATTGTTTTGTCAGCACTTGAGAAATATGAAAGAAGGAGATTGATCAGAGAAACGTGGTGGAAGGATTGTCGGAGACTGAAAAAGGTAAGTATTATACCTTGTTAGCCTTAATTTCTAATTGGCGTTAATTTTTGGAAGGCCACGGTCAAACTCTTATAGAAAAACCCGTAAATGCTGGCTCTTTTCCCCACGTAAGATCAAAGATAACACTATTAAGCGCCGGCGAAGTAATGACCAACAAGTAATTAACATTCCAAACAAACGTCGCACTCGTGAGACGCCCCCTTGTTCTGAGGAGCAAGGGAACTTGAATGTTTATTGATGGGGAAAGGGGAACATTCTATTTTCTAATGTGGATAAAGGGAAAATTGAAAGCGTTTCTCGAGTTATTGGGAACTTTCCGGATACAATTGCAGGGAGCTTTCAAAAAGCCAAAGGGAGGTCTTTTACAAATGCAACAAAATTCCTCGTTGATTCAAACGTTAAACTTAACTAAGATCTACGTTATTTGGCTGCTAGCTTCAAAGCTTCAAACGATAAATCTAACATGGATTTATCATGGATTTGAAATCAATTGGCTGCTGGCTTTAATGCTTCAAACGATAAATCTAACATGGATTTGATATAAATTGGCTGCTAGCTTCAATGCTTGAAACGATAAATCTAACATGGATTCATCATGGATTTGATATCAATTGAATCTGAATCGAGTTAAGTGGGATGTTTGAAGTACGTCCATTTTAAAAGATTATTCATTCTGAGTATGTAGATAATATGGAAATAAAAACATTTGGATTAATCTCCCCATGCAGAAGCCATATCTGATAATGGGCAAACCTAAAAATATTCCAGTATGGATTATGTTATAATGCAGCCAAAATTAGATTTTTGATAAAAATATTTTCAGACATAAAAATATACCTGGTGTCCCAAAAAAAGGTAACAGCTTTGATCAAAGCTAGCGGTGCGAGTTTCACTAGAATTCATTCGAAACAATGTTTAAATGGTTCTTGGTAGTCAACTTAAAATATTTATACCTAGTTGGTTGATATTTCTGCATCCATCGAGAGTCGAGATATTAATTCTGAAAGTTCAAATTTGAATTCAACCCAAAACCAGAGGTCTAGATTTTCGTCTAAACTATGTCTTTGGATCTCCTAAACATAGCGTTTCACGAAATGAATTTAATGGTGCTTGGAAACACATTCGGAAAAAATTAAAAAAAAGATAAATTAAACGCTTATTTATGGATGCAGCCATTATGAAATGCTTTCTCTTTTTCAGCATTTTTACAAAAATATACCAAAAATGAAACAGCAATTCTATTTTTCAAAACGTTTAGTCACGGAGAACTGATTTTCAAGATTCTTTTTGGAATCATGATTCAGAAAATCCTAAAAGCTTAGGGCAAAATCAAACTGTCTGGTTTCGAGCGAGGGGCAACTTTGAACTTTAAATGTAACTATCTCAATTCTCCAACAACTAATTTTTACCCAACATGACTTTTATTTTTAAGTTAACTGTAGAGGATTATTAAAAAATAAGTTTTGATGGATTTAAGCGATATTCTCAGCACTAGCCTTAATCAAACCTGTTACTATTTTTTGGGACACCCGGTATTATCGAATCAAAATACCATACCCAAAAATATAGGACATGTCTCCCTACCCAAGTCCCTTGGGCGCAAATATAGACTCCAAGCAAGTATACGTTTTGCCAAACTTGTTAAATTTCTTTCAGGTCACCTGTGTATTCATGACAGATTCCTTAGAAGAGATACACAATAGCACCAAAATTCGAAAGGAAATTCACAAACACAATGACATAATAACTTCACCCGTCAGAAAAGGATTATTCTTTGGGCATCGTATTCTATTTGCTCTCCAATGGGCCATGACATACTACGATTTTGACTATATTCTGCGTTCCGATGATGACGTAATGATCTGCATGGAGAATATGATGAACAGAATTACGTCACTTCCACGCAAGTACTTCATGTCAGGAATCTTACACTGCTCCGGCGAAGGGCTTGTGTATCTGGACGAAGGATTCGTGACTTTCTCTAAAGACATTGTTGTAAAGTTTCTATCACAAGGCCCTAATGAAATGCTATGCCATAAGTACGGGGATCAAACCTATACGACATGGATACAAGACTTGAATCTCAATCAAACTAAATTATATCATATTGAGACAAGAGTTCATCACCATCCCCCCGCGTCTAGAACTATACAATTTGAAGATATGACGAACATATGCAACAAGTATATCGCACTGCACGGAGTTTACGGACGAGACATGGCGAAGTTCTGGAACCGACGGGGGTTTAGTAACTATTCATACGACACAGGATTAGAAAGCATATCGAAACTGTGCGGTGTTCAACCAAAATACGATTGGAGAAAATTTGAAGGTATTTATGGCTTCGAGCCAGTACTGTGCAATAACCACGAAAAATGGAAAGATGTTGTTGGGCAAGCATTTCAAAGTAGAGAACATAAATGAGCTCATGCGTAAAATAGTCACAAAATAGTAGTTGATGTCTCTAGAAGTATGACAAATATTATTTGCTCATAAAATACATATTTCAAAACAATACTTCAAGAACGACTGTTATTTGTCATATATCTAGAGATGGTGTGTGTAATTAAATCTGATTGACGTTGTAGTGAATAAATGAAATTGAGACAAATAGTTTTTAGTCATCAATCTGTATAATTCTTTCTTTGCTGTAACTAAACCATTTTGAAAACAAAGATTCAATTTATTTGCGATCCTCAAAAACCAATATCATACCTTTCGAGTAAGTAAACCCCAACAAAAGTTGTTCGCTGCAAGTAAAACGTTGTTTGTCTCATGCATCAAACCTAATAGTTGAATTAGGCGCACAAAAAGAGTGAGGTTTGACTTGATTCAGTTCAGCTGATTTGGTTACGTGCATAAGACTTCACTTAGAGCAGCCGGTTATATCGCATTATGCGACACTAGAGCCACTACAAGTTTAACGTAACTCTTTTTAATTTCTTAAGCGTAATTTATTATGGTTAAAAAATTCATACGAGTTTAAAAAATAGGTCTAAAACATTTAATTCAATCCAGAACGGAATTACGGGGATCAAAATTAGTGGTGCCGCTTGATTCAAAATCGTTCGAGTCACTGAAGAGTTGCACTTGATAATATTGGGCACAGTGACGTTTGGCTTGGGCCTCTTTTGACGTTTGGCTTGGGAATCTTTTTCATGAGTTTACACTCCAATAAAAACCCTTTGAGTATTCAAGCACATAATTTTCAAGAAATAATTCTGACTTATTTCGGCATAAAAATTGCAAAGATAATATTTTGGTGGCTTCATTTTTCCACATCATAACATTATTTTAAACACACACAATACACTTAAATTTATTACCTCAAGATTTTTCACCTCCCTTCGGAAGCATCTTCAGTGAAGATTTTGGAAGAGCAGTGAAAATTTTGAGGTAATAAATTTGAGTGTAATAGGTGTGTTTAAAATAATGTTTATGATGTGGAAAAATGAAGCTACCCAAATATAATTTGTCGTACAACACACGGGATCAATTGAAGATACTAGCGGTAAATTTTAGCAAAATAAATCACTTCAAAGATTCGCAAACAGAAAATATTTCTACTTTCAAGGAACGGATCTTTGGGGGTTCTGCAAAAGCATTCTCCTGGTAAGATCATCTACAAATGCCAAACATGTTCAAAAATGAACCCTTGTAAATATCAAGAATCAAGGTCTTTTTACAAATAGAAGTTAGTTAACACAATTTATGAATATCAATGCAATAGGATAATTTGCATAATTTAAGTTCATTCAATACTGCATCCCTTAAAATTTAAATCTCACACATTAATTTATATGCTCTGTAAGCTAAACAGAAAGTTGTACATTGTCGAATAAACAAATTCCTAAAAGCGTATATTTACAAACCTAATGACATGGTCTTCGGGCAAAAAATTTAATTAATTTTAAGTGCAAGATAAAATACAGGTGTTGTTCTAACTAGCAAGGGCAGATTTTGCAACAATAGCGAAATTGACAAGCCAATTTCAAAACGATTAGCCAACAAAAACAAAGGGAATCCTTTCAAGCAGAAAGTCAAAACAAACGAAGCCATGTTTTGATTTTCTGCATTAGAGAATCCGCTATGTATTGAATCGCTTTGAAATTGGCGTATCGATTTCAATATTGTTACAAAATCTTCCCTTGCTGTTCTAACTGCAAACTTACTTATTTGAAAAACAAAACGAAATTAGCAGCTCCAAAGTTACTGCTCGAAATGCGTTTTTACTGGTTCAATTCTAGACAGTCGTGGAAAACAAAACCCTGAAAGACAAACAAGAGATAACTCTGCGAAACAAAAAATTCAGTTTCAAACACGACAATGCGGTTTGTCACTGCAAAGAATGGATTTCACACCTTCCAATGCAACTGAGCAAATCACAATGAACAAAATCATGCAGTTTCGCTTTCTCTGCTTATTTCGATTTGAGTGACTGAACTTAGAGTTGTGTAAAATATGTTCTGTCAGATTGCAAATCACAATGTCATGTTTAAAGCCGAAATCTTTCGCTTTAAAAAATTCCCAATGTTTCAAAGCTTTGAACGACTGGTAATTATAGGCCTATATATCTTTGCAAATGCTGTGTTACTACACTTTAACAAAAACGTTTAATTTCTCATAAAATATTTGACGCACAGAAATTCAGAGTTCAGCTTTCCAAGACGTTTCACGTCAATAAAACCAATTGAAAACAAAGAATTGGTTACACCTATTTCCTATTTCGAGACAGCACAAATCATTCATCTACCTGGTGGACCAAAAAAAGTCTTAACGTTTGCGAAGCTGCTGTGGAGGAGTTTTAGTTTTAATAATTCAGTTTATATATTTGATACAAGAGGTTTCATTTTAAATTTGATACCTTGTTTGCCAAATTCTACCGAATAATAACTGAGTTATACTTAGTTAAACTAGGGTTTTTGAGAGATAGCCACTATCGTTGGCTATTCTTTTGTATAGCTCAGAGATTAGTGAATACATTTGTGGAAATAAAGTATCAAACATTACGTTTAAGCCTCCATACTTCAACGTCAAGCAAAAATAAAATTATCAAAAAAAATCTAATACATAGCAACTCTGTGATTTTGCTGAATTTTCTTTTTTAAGATATTGGTAATTGATTGGAACAAAATGAAAATTTCCAAAAGATCAGTAAAAGTTTCTGCAAGGATTTCTTTGCAAAATTTCCAGCGGCCATTGGTCACACAATCGGTGATTTTTCGCCCCCAGAGCCTTTCTCTAAAAAACCACCGCAAAGTAAAATCTCAAAAATATTTCTTCGATAACTAACTAACTAACCTTGCCTATCTTGACGCTTTGCCTTGCAATGTCGATAACATGCTCCTTGATACGGTAGCATGCGACTGCGTGTAACTGCCAGCAGCTAGACTGCTACCACTCGCCGGTCTTGGTTTCCTTCCAGGTCTAAACACAGGGCTCCTTTCTTGGGGCTGTTGTTGGCGTTGTTGTGGTATCTTTGATAGATCAAAAAATAGCTTTTGTAAACAATAGTATAATACCGTATAAGGTTTATTGAATGATATCCATCAGAATAATATCAACTAGGATAGCTGTCTCATTAAACGTTCATCGTTTGACTATTTTAGCTGTTAATATTTATTATATAAATAATATTTATTAAAATAATAATCATATCAACTAAAATATCTGTATCATTAAACGTTCATCGCTTGACTATTCTAGCTGTTAATATTTATTATATAAATAATATTTATCAAAATAATAATCATATCAACTAGAATAGCTGTATCATTGAACGTTCATAGTTTGATTATTTTAGCTGTAAATATCTATTAATATTTAATAATTATTACTAATAATTATAATAATCACATAAACGAGAGGAACTTTAACACTCGGTAACTTACCATTCTCGCACTGGTAACTGAAAGCGAAGCCAACTTATCTAGCGACGATGACCTCATCAAAATGTTGTTGTTCTTGTTCTTGTTGGCTATTGACGAAATGGGGCGAGCTCTGTTCAAGTTGGGGCTAGGCCTAGCCTGAAAAAATGAAAAAAAGGTTGAGTTAACTTTCCCAAAAATAAAATTTCAAAATAAAAAAAAAATAAAAATAAAATTTCTCCATCAAACATAAATGTTAGCTAACCTTTTCACGCCCAAATTTATTTCTAACGAGCAGGGGAGTTCTATGCAAGTTATATTTCACATGAAGTAAATTAAACAATATGTATATAAAAACCTCTAAAATAAGTTGAAGAGGAATACCCCTAAAACTGTGACATTTTACATTTTTTAACAAAAAAAGACATCAGTCAAATTACAATAACTTACATTAAGATTCTCTGCACTTCCAGCTCTCGCTCGGTGCAATGGCGCCGACTTCGTCTGTCGTTGAGGCTGCGATGGCGGAAGTTTAGTTGTTCGTCCGAATGCAACTTTGACTTTCTGATCCTGCGGAGAATCCAAAGCTTGAGCTACATGACTAGGAGAGGATGCTGCTGCCGTAGTTGCTACGGCAACTGACGAAGATGCAGCTTCCGTCTTAGAGGGCCTTCCAGATAAGGCTGTTCTTCTCATCTCGGGTTTTGCTGCTGCGGGTTCTGCGTGCATTGGACTCCTTTCCGCCGGCCTCTGTTCTCTTTGGTGAGACAGTAATTCTTTTCGTTGGCGGCGAATGTCAGCTTTGCGTTTGATAATACTCTGAATTAAATAGATGCATCATTATAAGTCATCATTAGCATTATCCTTCAAAAACCCCAATCGTATTTTTCCATACCGTACTTCCCAATTTTCTGAATCCTATGAATAAAAATAGAAGATCAAAACTTACCTCGTAAAGTTTATCCCTATACTCATTTACAGTCAATTGTATGTCATCATCCACAGGGGGAACAATATCATAAAGAAGAAACGTTTCATCTTCGGGCTTGTGAAATTTTGCAACGTAAGGATGACTTAAAGCTTCTTCTGCTGTCAACCGTTTCTCTGGGTTGAATTGAAGAAGAAGTTTCACCAAGTCAAGGGCATCTGAAGGAGCGTTGGGAAGAAGTTCTTCCAATGGCCGTCGACCTCTGTTTCTTGATGGTTTGTCAAATAGAGAGCCGCTGTAAGCCGACCTTATGCTGTCTAAGTCTGTAAAATCAATTTAAAAAGCATATTTTAGATACAAACTATATCTAAGAATGACCAATCGATAAAGACACATTTAAAAATCACGATGCAGTAGAAACCCGCATGAAAGAGCCTACAGATATAACAACTGTCAGGCTGAAATTTAGAATAATTTTTTGACAAAATTAACTTCAAAGGAATAAAAGTTTATGGAAGAATTTGTAAATATTACAAATGTCTAATTTGTCAGTTATCTAGTCAACTTACACTTAATTTATCCCCAGCTATTATGTTTTCTAAGGGTGCAAAATCAGAAAGGTTCCCAAAAAATACAAAAAAAAACAAGGGTTCTTTTATGCAGGATTCTTCTGTACCACAAGGAAAACACTGCACTACCACATTCCCTCAGCTAAGTACCTCCACCACCCCGGTGAATAAACATCCTACCCAAATATTCGCCCCTTTTAAGGTTCAAACTTTTTAACAAAGGAACCATTATAAGGAGGAAGAGGAAATTTTTGTAAAACAAAAGATTGTGGTTTCAAACAGGACAATACGATTTTCGACTTAAAAATAGATTTCCCACCTCTAAATGCATTCAATTAACCAACAATAAACTAAGAAAGCAAAACTTTATAACTGTGACTGGCTTGGCTGCGTAGGTAGGTGTGGTATCTATTCTTCACAAATACAAATCGCATTGTCAAATTCAGAACTGAATCCTTTGTTTTTCATAATTCTTTCTTGATAACTATATATTTTACAGAATTCTCTCTTTATAACGATATATGCTTTCCAGAATTCTCTCTTGATACTAATCGCTGCTCCATGATAATTTTTGCAGCCACTAACCTCTCCATAGACTCCCTCAGCAGGGAAATTTATAAAAAGTTTTACCAACAGGGATTTAGTGCCATTATTCTTGCGTGTTATGGTCACATGGGTAAGATCGTCGACAAGAAAGTATATATTTAAGGAAGAAAATAAATAAGGACAATAAATAAAAACAAAACAAGCTAACCTTTTTGTGAAGGTTTTGGAATCGATGCCATGATTCTTTCCAATTGGTCTAATGTTGAAGATCCGGGAAATATTGGCCTACCTTTAAGAAAATGAAAAATTAATGGAAACTGAAGGAAAGTTTTAACCAGCAGAATGTAATTAACAATCATTCAGTTTTCGTGAAAATTAAAGCAAATTAACCCTTTCACCCCGGGAAAGGCCATACGGCCTATTGATAAGCTACGTAAATCGTCATACTTTCAGGGGGTAAATACGGACAGAACTTTCTGCTAATTTCAGATATTTAAAAATGATTTTATCTTTAGAATTCAGTTGGCTTCTATGTGCTACCCCCTGCAAAATGAAACTTTAATAGGTTTTCCCTGTTATCTGGAAATTGATCCGGGCGTTAAAAACAAAAACAATGCAAAGAAGAACTCACGAAAATAATGCATTTAAATTTGTGATTGTTCTAATGATAAACGGCAAAAACGTAATGATATTATTTAGCAAACAATAAACTTGATTATATAACTTGATCATATAACATCATTTAGCAAACAATAAATTTGAAATTTAGCATTAAAGCTTTCGAAAAAAGCCATTTTAAACCAACATAGTTTTCAAATAACTTTTAACAATTTAAAGATGGTAAGCTAACCTTAATTTTGCACGTATTGTTTAAGAAATTTTCGATGAGACATTTTAAGAAAACTAAGAATCACAACATTTCATGTAATCCTCCATTAGCATCAACAATTTGCAATAACAATTTAGATATTTCATAAGACAATACCCCAGACGAAGTCTATTTTTTTACAAAACTTTACACGAAAATAGACAAAAAACATTTCTAGAAATTCCTCCTTCACTGAGCGTTGAAAAATAGTTTGACAAATTTGTTAAGGTAAAAACATACCTAGTATGAGTTCAGCAAGTATGCAACCTACTGACCACATGTCAACGCCTTTGGTGTATCTGTTTAAAAAAGAGAAATACATTTAATACCTCTTTGCCTTTTAGTAAAAACAGGCCGTTTTTCTATTCTAGTGTAGTTGAAAAATTGGACTACGAAATTTGGAATTCAAAGTAGAACAGTAATCAATAGACATCGAACAGGGTGAATTTTGTAAAACAAAAGATTGCGGTTTTAAATATGACAGTGCAATTTGTCACTGTAAAGAATAGGTTTAAACACCTTCGACGCAGCCAAGCAAACCACAATAAAAGAAATCAACTGTCTTTGTTTATTTTGATATGATTGAGTGCACTCAGAGTGTGAAACCTATTCTTTCTAATCGCAAATCGCATTGTCATGTTTGAAATCGCAATATTTTGTTTACATAATTACCCCCTGTTTAAACATTGTACTCTTTAGGCAAACTGTGAAACAATGAAAAATGAGTCCTTGATGAAAATAAAGTGGAAAACAAAACAACCTTTGGGCAACTAAATTGTAAGAGAAAATCGTCCCTTGTGGATACATCTTTTGTGGAAAAATCTCAGCCAATAAAAAATAAATACTTAAAGGACACAAAAATGCAAAACAATATTACATTTGTTTTGGAAAGCTAAAGAATTAGAAGAACAGATAAGCATCGTCCCTTGGAGTAATCTAAAATAAGAAAACATAGAAAATGGAATCATTTAAGTAACTTGAACGCAAGACAATACAATTTTAAGAAAAAGAGCCGAAAAACATTGCACATTTGAGGATACATCTAAAATAAGCAAACATAGAGGAAGAAACGATCCTTTAAGGAAATTAAAGTGAAAGATAAAACAACAGTTGCTTTGGGAAACTAAAGAGTAACAGAAAAGAACCGATAATCATAATTTTTTTTGAAATAAATCAAAAATAATTAAATAGAGGAAAAGAGACCCTGTAGGGAAACTAAAGTATGAGAAACATTTGCTGTGGAAAGTAAAGATTAAGAAAAAAGAACCGACAAAAATCGTTCCACTGCGGACAAATCTACAATAATTAAACAATGAAAAAGCATAAAAAATAAGAAAAAGCAATACTTTATTCCTTTAGAAAAATGATGGAAGGTTTTACTTGTAATTTTCACCATTCAGCAAGCAAGACTATTTTTGACAAAACAATATAAAATATAAACTTACACAGGCGATGCAAGAAGAATTTCCGGAGCTCTATACCATCTAGTAGCAACATAATCTGTTAAACTTGGGTCACCAGGTTCAAATTTCAAACTTGAAATTGATCTTGCCAATCCGAAATCGCAAATCTGAAAAAATAATCATCAATTTGTAGGGAGTCCCAAAAATTACACGATTGTTTAAAAAATTGTCTAAATTCTGCTAAAGGTTTCATAATTCTAATAAAACGTCTACTGAAAAATTATATTGGCGATTGAGAACTATGCAAGGTTACATCTTTCTTCTAATCTTTTATCACTAGACTAGTTCTTTAAATACTGCCGAGTGTCTAAAAAAGGCTACACATTTGCAAAGCTGCGGTGGCGGAGATTAGTTTTTAATATGCTTGTTTCTAAATGAATGTTACAGAAAGGCATTCACATAAATTCTGATTCCTTGCATGAGAAAATTTACTCAATAATCGTCGAGTTACATTGAATCAAAGTGCAAATTTGGTGTTTTTGCAAAACCAAAGGGATTTCAGGCTGCGTCTACATGATATCGGATTACTCCTGTATCGAACTCCAATCAGGTACGTCTCGTACCGTTTTTCTGGAGTGAAATCATTTCGCTGTGAAAGCGGTAAGAAAAATAATCAGATACGTAAGGAAATAAGGAAAATAATCAGATACAACATTGGAAAGACAACCCTCGAATTTTAAAAAGAGCCAGAATTTTCTTTATCGTTGGCATAACTCGGTGATGATTCAGTTGATTTTGCGAAACAAAGTATCAAACTTAAAGTTGAAGTCTCATTCATCAAATGCAATAAAAAAAATATTAAGGCTTCCTCCACAATAGCCTTGCGAACGTGTCGCCTTTTTGAGACCCGCGATATGTAAAATACCAAATAAATGATTAGTATTGGATAACATATCCTAGTAATTGTTTACCGTGCAGACGCGGGAATAAAGGCATCCGGTATACAAGAACATGCCCTGATAAACCAATATAAAGGCATCCGGTATATAGGAGCATGCCTTGATAGGCCAACATAAAAGCATCCGGTATATAGGAGCATGCCCTGATAGGCCAACATAAAAGCATCCGGTATATAGGAGCATGCCTTGGTATACAAACATAACAACAGTGCCTTAATATGAGAAATGTTTTTTAAAAACTTACAAAAATACATAGCACTAAATTGTCATACAAATTATCACTAATTATCGGAAAATAATCTTGAATAAGCAGTTACATATTTTCTCAGCAGTAAAAGTGTAAATCGATTTGACGTCATTTTTTTAAATTTGCGGCCGCAACGGCATGCATTTACCTTTGCGTATTTGTAAACTTGAATATCAAATCAATTTTACTCTACTCCAATACATTTGAATACTTCAATGAGATATTTGAAAACGTAATCACAGTTCTTCTCAATCATCAGCTACGTCACTGCGTAATCCCACGAGAAGTAGGCGCATGCGCTATTAGACACTGCGGACATCGTTGCTACAGTTATCACGCATAAATAGTTATATAAGTTATAAATTATATCAGTGACTATAGGTTATAAATCAAGCTCAAAATAAGGCTTGTTAAGCAGTCATTTCAAACTTTGCCCGCACCAATATGATTGAGCATAAAAATTTACATAAATACGAAAAGCAAATCCTTCAGTATAACAAGGCAAAATAAACTTAACATTGAATCTTAATTTGATAAATTTTAATTTTCAAATAAATAATTACCTTTATAAAACAATCAGCATCGAGCAGAACATTGCTAGGCTAAAAAAATAAGACAACTTAAAAGAAACTTTTCACTAAAGAATTTTTTAACTATCTACAGAGTTCTCGTCATACTCGACAGCGGCACATTTTTATCGGTAACTGATAGCATGTAACAGCACAAACAGCAAGGGCATATTTAGGCCCCATTTGTACGATGTCCAAATGAAATTAAAACAGATTGGCTTCCCGTCTACATGATGCCGACATGTAATAGTGACAGTTTGGCTTGCTGACAGTCAAGAAATAAAACATAATGTTAAAAGATTTGATTTGAAAATGACGTCGTGTAAACACCTCGTACCTATATGATTTTTAGGCGGTCACAATAAACCCTGTTAAGCTTAAACGTATAAAGTTTAACTCCTAAAAAGCGTGTAAAATGTTATCGTAGCAAAACAAAACATTTCGGTCTGATCACGATAATTCAGTTTATCACCTTCAACAATAGGTTTTACATTTTTCGGTGCAGAATCACAATAAACAAAGCCACAAAGTTTAGCTTATTTGATTCTATGATCGAGTGCACTCATTGGTGCAAGATCTATTCTTTCCAATCACAAATCACATTGTCATATGTGAGACCAGAATTTCTTGCATTCTTGCAAACCGCAAGCTAAATTTACAGTCTATAGTCGACTCCGATTATAGTCACTCTGCTTATAGTCACACTCTAATTATCATCACATGTGTATCACCACTGTTTACCAAATTTACCTCTGGTCGAACAAACCCTTATAAAGGAACTCTAATTGAAGTCACACTCCGCTTAAAGTCACACTCCGCTTATAGTTACAATTCGCTTTTATTCACACTTTCTTGAAAATATTTGGTGTGACTATAACCAGACTCGACTGTATTACATTTACAGCCTATTTTTCATCAATTTCAAACCCATTAAAATGAAAATCTTCCTTTTCAGACCATGCAAAATGTGGTAAGTAAAGATGAGCTGTATTCCTTTCTATTCTTCTAAGTTCAATTACAAAAGAAAGGCTGTTTGACAAAACAATGAATGGAAACACACCTTGATATCTCTGTGAATAACATTGCCAGAATGAATATATTTCATTGCTTTCAAAAGCTAAAAAGAACAGGTAAATGCAATTTAAGTTATGAATAAATGATTGTACTTTGAATGTCAGTTTGTTAATATCAAGCAAACAATGTTGGAAATTGATTTATAACAGACAATTCTGCTAAAGATGACGGTTAAGGGGCATTATGACCAAGATGCTATTCACTTGATTAACGAATAGCAATAGAAGTATTAGCTGCTGTTTCTAGAATTAGAATAGAATGCATTGCCCCTTGGTCATAATATGCCTTCTGCCATCTTCAGTAAAATTTTCTATGTGATAAGCTAAGGGAGTCCTATGAGGTTTAGTGCTCCATGGTTTTCATCAATATTCTACTGATTTGCACATTTTAATGCACTGGTGTTTGATAAATGATTTATTAAAAACAACAAATTGTTAAATAATGTTATTGCTAATATTGGGCGTCCCTAAAACATGTTACTATAATGGCTTGTTAGAAAATTTCAAAGACGTTCTGAAATAAACTAGTTACATTTTTATTCCATTTATTAATTTGCAGATTCTAACTTAGCTGATTGTCAATCTTTCTCAATACTTTAAAGCAAGAAAAAGCATATGAATGATGTCAAACAGAATGCCTTAATTTCTATTAAATTTCTATTCTATTAAACTTGGCTATTAAATTTCCTTTTCATTTCAATTCTTATTAATGATTATTATAATGATTCACAATACCTGGAAGACTTATTACAAACATCATAGTACGCCATGCAAGGCTACAGTACGACTCATAAAAATACCAAAATATTTCCGAACTTAGATTTTTTTAAAGTTTCAACAATGGCATATTTAAACTTTGATAATAGAACTATTGAAGCCTTGTTTCAATGATCCCCCAAAAATTATGAATTTCAAAGTCTGGAATTTGTGCTCTAATATGGTCAGTCTACATACCTGGTACATTACATATCTTTTATGAACTTCTTTTAAAATATTTCCTTTTTTAATAACATTATGTAGATCTGTATCTGCAAAGTAAGGTGTTGACACATTAAAAATTGTTTGCTCTTAATGGAAGTGCTGAATAAAAGGAAAAGAGTCTTAATAAAAAGGCAAAAATCTAAAAAGCATTGGGTGAGGCTTAACAGGCAGGATATACCCAAATCAGCTGAAATGCTGACTAATGGTGATACTAAAATACTATTGATGTGTTGGCAAGAAAACATAGTTCGCGTTCGGTTAAAAATTTTATGATCAAAATAATATAATTTATTAACTTCATTACTCAGAATCGTTATTTTGTCTTGTATCTTGTTATACGGCTATCTTGTAAATTATTACATGAAGTAATAGCCTTTATTAAAAGAATGCAATGATATATTAAGTGCCATCAGATCATTTTTCATGGGAGAGCTTATTGTTCTAAAAAAAACAGAGAACAAAGGCTTAATTAGTTGATTGTTCTAAATCACTATGTTCTTAAAATTATTGCCTCGAGCACCCTGGTTCTGACAGCACTGCATATATGTGAAATAACTTCTTACCCATGAAATCAAAAACGAGATAAATGTCTTTGTCATTCTCAGCTTTGACAACATTTAACAATTTTATGACATTGGCATGATTACCATACTCCTGCAAAGAACACAGCCATAATTTAGATTATTAATGAAAATTTTCACAATGAATTATTACTACATTATAACTAAATCTGTACTTGCAAAACAATTAAAAAAAAAGAGAATTCTGAAAAGCAATTGATATTGTACTCTTTTCGTTAAATTATAAACACAGAAGAAGCACAGGAGGTATGCAATTTAAAGATGTAAACTTATTTTTGGCATGCTTACCTGTAAGAAGCATATCTCTCTAAATGTTCTCTGAAATAGATTTAAAAAAACTTAATTAAAGCATTAAAAAAAATCACTAAAAAAAAATATTCTGCTGTGAATACATTAATTTGAAAATGCTGGTAAAATACATAACTGATAAGGTCCAAGAAAAAAACTGAGAAAAATATCCAAGAAGTATAAATAATTATGAAATCAAAAAATAATTCTGAAATAACAGATAAATTTTAAAATATTGGCAAATAACAAAATAGAGTTACATCAAATTTGAATAAAATCAATGCAAAGTTTCTGGCTATAAAGTTTGGGTACAAGTTTGTAAAATATTTTTTACTTATAACTCTGACAGCACATTTTCACTGTAAATGAAAGAAAATGTGTGCAAATAAATTTATTTTAACCATGACCTATCTATTGAAGATAGATCTGTGCAAAGTTCAACAGAACAAGAATACTTTTCAGTCTGGCATAGTGCATCGTTCAGTTGAATAATGAAAAATAAACAAATGTACTGTTTGTATATTTCATTGAGTTTTCTTCCAAATTTAAACAGTAAGATTCTTATTTAAATGTTTAAATATAGATTTGTTTATTACCTGTGCATCAGTTTGATTTCTAAATGCATCAAATATCTTTTTCAGTGCAACTATCTCACCAGTTCTCCTATCAATGGCTTTCCAAACTATTCCATATGCCTGATAAAACAAAGTCAAAATATGAAAATCATTTTCAGCTCCAGCCACTATAGACTGCATTATTTTGGCAATGCTGCACCCACTATGATTTTGAGTACTTGTACCTAGATTTTAGGCCATATTGGCAAACTCCAGATCTCTGCAAAAAGTGCTGCACTTAGCATCTGGTCCAGTTGTTGATACAAGATAACCAATTGATTAAAAAATAATTACCTGCTAAATTTTATTTTATACAAAATCAGATGAACTTCTATCATCTCAGTTTTAAATTATATGATATTTTCTTCAAAACAAAAAACTTGTTCCTGTCATTTTGTGAACACATATCATTGATTTCGTTGCAACAATGTTGTTTGGACATTTTGAAGGAGGAAGGGGTTTTGCTAAAAAGATGTTTTCAAAATTCGTTATATCATTTCATAAGATAAAAAAGCAATGTAGATTTTAGAGTCTCCTGGAAACAGTGGCTAAGCTTTTTTTATTGAAGATTGTTTAATAGACCAATTGCATCATTTCGACTTTTAGAAATTAATGATATGAAAGTTTAAGCTGGGCCACTGTGGAAGCTCTAAAAGCCAACAGAAAGCCCAGATTGGAGAGTTCTTTTTTGCAGAGAGAAAAATTGCCAGTAATATCAGCCATGGTTCCAGCTGCTTAATTCATCAAATTATGCAATTATTTAGTTGCACAGCAAATTTTAATGACATAGCTCACACAATCTGCAAAGTTTTGAAGTCGCCCACACAATCTGCAAACTTTTCATTCAATCTGGCAGCAAGTAGTTTTGTCAAAACTTTTGTTTCTTTTAACAGAATTGTTCCATTATAAGTGGCTTGGGGTTGACATTATGGGAATCCAATAAGCATTAGATTCCCATAATTACATTAGCCAGAACCAGACATTAGCGGAATCCAATAAGGGGGTCATTCTTTGCTTTTTGCGATGTTATTCTGATAAAAGCTCCATTAGAGGGGTATAGGGGAGGTGGCACAGCTTAATTCACCAATTCTAAAAAAAGATAGAGGTATGTAGTTGGCAGGTAGGTCACATGAAAACGCCCAAACATTGTTGCAGAGAATTAATTAATGACGTAGTAAAAGAAATTTTCATTATTTTTTCAAATATAAATAAATATAGTAAGTATATAGGCTACTGTTATGGAATTAAGGTCTTTTTGATCTTTCAGTGCTATCCTGCCACTCCATCTAGTTTAGGGGTGTGTGTTTTTAAATTTGTTTTTATGTATTTATTTCTTTTTCATTTTTTACTTTACAAATTGTGTAAAATTTTATCCTTTTAATTTAAATTTTAAATTGTAAACTTGCAATTATGTGGCAAATAAAACTTAAACTTGCAATTATGGCACCTATCATCTGAACCGCCAAATAAAACTTACTTATTTAATGTTTGTTATTTAATAAACAATTCAATTGCTGCTTGCAAAAAAATACATTTTAAATCTAAAAAATATTCAATAAATAAACATATTAACATATTATATTATTATCATATCATTCTTAGCAGTAACATGAGATTAATAATTACTCCATGTGATTTGATGGAAAATCAAAACAAACAAAGCAAAAACGCTGAATAAATAATATAATATTTATTAATAATATTTTAAAATTGGCAATTCGTTTACAAAACCTTTTCTGCAACTTACGCCTTTTCCAAGTCGTTTTTTGATTTCATATTTCTTTAAAATGTGTCCTTCGATGTCTGTACTCATTTTGGTTTCACTGATCTTCAGTTTTTGTCAGATCTGAGTCTTTTTCATCACACTGCTAACACTGCAAAAAATCGACTTCTTTTAGGCCGGTTGAAGGAAGAAATTAAAACGCGCATGCTCAGAAAAAATGAAAGCGGGCAACATGGTGTTAGCAACAATTATCTTCACATAGCAACCGATGAAATATTTACCAGATGACCTAATTTTTCGGTTCTCTTTCAAATTAAACATTAATTAGCAGATTTTTATGAAAAGAGTTTCTGAATGCACGCGCAGACATTGATCTAAATTGGTTTGTAATGATAGACACCTGAATTAACAATCAATGCAGATATACAGTATATGGTATTCGTTTGAAAAATTAAAGAAGAGAAGGTCAGGCAACAACAAACAACAAGATAGGCCCATGCGATAAGCCCAGGGGCATCGTGGGACAAAGAATTTTGAGGGGGAAAATATTTAGATTTTCTGAGAAACATTTTTGTGTATGGAATGAAATGGCAAACATTTAATCAATATACCTTCTTTGTCTCAAATGATGTAATTAATTCATTAAATTATTAGCCGATCGTCCGACAAAAAAATCCACAAATATTTTGACAATACTGTATTTTCTTGATGGGGCCCCCCTGACCGATTGGCCACAACGCCCCTGAACGATTAGCCCAAGTTCCACCCTGAAGTATCTTGGGTTTTACAGTCTTTATAGTCCCCTCAAAAAGTTTAGAAACGATTTTAAAAAGCCCGCCAAATGTGTCCTGCAGCCTACGAAAATTTGCATAATAAAAGGGCAAACAAACATGCAAGTACTTCGTTGTGTTGGGTTTTAGTTCGAAACAAATCAAATTGAAAACAGAAATACAATAAGGCCAATAAGTAAAAACGGCATAATTTCTGAAAGGAGCCTACAATCTACAATATCAATCTCCAAAAAGGCTCAGCCCATGACGGAGATAGCCTGCATGAAACTTTCCTGTGCTATGATGTTGGGTAGAACAGATCTTTTAGGGGGAGGGGGAAACAAGCAAATCGCACCACCACAATCACTGGAAGGAGTTCATGACCCTCTTGGCTACGCCACTGGCCACGATGAATATCACACTAACACAGTTCTGTGAAGTTTTCAAGCTAACATAGTTCTGTGAAGTTTGATCGCATCCGATCTGGCTTTACATTCAAAATACCGTTTGCTTGCAAGATAAAAACTTTTTTGCCACTGCAAGATAGGAAAGAAAACGAATAAAGAAAAATCGAAACCTCAACGCATACAAATGATCATAAAATAAAATAAGATAAAAGAGGAAGTTTTTGGGTCGTTGAGGCAAAATTTTGACACGAATTCCAGAGGTTCCCGTAAATTTATCGCTTTTTCAGAAAGATATTTTCTTTGGCAATTGTCAGTAGATTTCAAGATTTTCTCAAACATTTGAGCAGGTCAGTCAAATTTTACAACTGCTCAATGCCATGATCACAATTTTTCCTTCAACAGATAAACGACTGATCTTTCAGCCCTTTTTACATGTATCCTTGCATTCTTTATTTGAAAGAATAGCTTTTAAGAATAGTGCTCTGGTCAAAGAATAGCCAAATCTTACAACACTAGAAACAGACACCAAATTACTCAAGCAGAAATGGTTCATATAAAAATTAAAATATTTGGAAATAAAAACATGATTTAATGATCATTTTCTATTTTTTTTGGAATTCCTGTTCTTTTTATTTTTGCTTGATTCTGATTTGTTTGCCAAGTTCTTCTTTTTGTTTTGTTTATTTTTATTCTTCACATTCGCTGTACTGTAGAAGTGTTTTCCAATCTTCATTTTATTTGTCGTCATTCTTTTATCCTTCTGCAAATCAGAAAATACAAATCTCTTCATTAAAATGCCACTAAATTATCTTCTTTTTATTATGCTAGCTGCAACAGTAGGATTTTTCAAACTAACGATTGCCGTTTGAAACATGACAATTTGATTTGCGATTTGAAAGGATAGATTTCATACTTCTGAGCGCATCCAATAAAATCAAAATAAACAAAAACGGCAAAATTTTATGGTTGGCTGGGTTGAAGGTGTGAAATTTATTCTTTACAACGGGAAATCCCCTTGTCAAGTTGGGAACAGCAATCTTCTGTATTACAAAATTGCCACAAAACAAAACAAACTATAAAACAAAACAAAACAAAAAAAATATTCTTAACAATCAATAGACAATATTGAAACTGACTCATGAGATGTTTTCATGAGACATTTCAGTTTTTCTGAGTCCACATATTTCGATATACGTGCCAAGGCAGAGAGTTTATTTGCTGCTTTACGACAAACGTTGTTGATTAGTTGGTCACCTTTAACAACACCAAGTAACTTTTCATCGGCAGAACGTTCTATGTCTGTCCATAGTCATAAGTTTTTCTTGTGACTATGGTCTGTTATATCAAATCTAATTGACATTTTAAAGTCACTGTTGTTGCCTAGTACCAGAAAATGACTTTTTTGATTGAGCTTCATAAAATTTTGAAAGAACCAATTGCTTACTGTTGGGAGATCAGTCTCTAATCGTGAAAGTACACCTTTAAAATTTGAATCACAAACATAGATAGACGTATCATCCGCAAAATTGCAAATATCAGATTATTGAAGGCAAGTGAGAAAATTATTGATGAAAATATTAAATAGTAGCGTTTCTATTTTATGTCAGGCTTGTGGTCACATTTATGTTTAAATTTTTGGTCTATGGTTATTTCATTCTGAATGCCTCCTCTGTGCTGCTACAACGATGATTACATAGAACAAGATCAACCTTGCTGTTTTTCAGTTAGATGTAGAATTAAGGCAATCCACAAAACAATAATTTAATAATTTAGAAGATCTCACCTTTATTGTATCTTCTTCGCTATCACTTACGACATCAAATTTCCTTTTCCTTTTGTCATGTTTACTGTCTATTTTAGAAAACTTGTCATGTGCTTCTGAAGTAGATAAAAAATTATCACTGTGTTAATCCTAAATTTCAAATTTCTGAAAAAAATCAATTGGGATATCCCGGCCACCTATAGAATTCATCTCATCCCAGTTAAGCGGGGCGTATTTCGTCCCACTCTTACCCGAGATATCTCCCCAGGTGGGATAAAAGTTTGTATGCAAATAAGCAAAATGGGATAAAAATCCCGGCAAAGTGGGATAAAAATAGCCTCATTGCACATGTTGAAAACTCAACTCAATGATTAACGTTTGTTTTTTGTTTATGTAGTGTTTTCAAAATTTTCACCCTGGACAGGCCCACTGCCAAAGAACTGAAAACCTCATATTTTCAGGAGAAAAACACAAACAGAATGTATGATGAATATAATGATAATAATTGCCACCAAAAGACTAATTTACGAACGTTCTTCAACTAAAACCGTTGGAAATACCCAGCATGGCACGAGAAAGCACCCGACCCTGTGACCGATGGTCACAGGAATTTTTTTCAAAAAGAAATTTTGGAGGAAATTTTGTATAATTTTGTCGAAAATTATGTTGTTTATTATGTTAAATTGCCAATATCTTGCAGGAAATTTGTAGGCAAAATTTGTTTAGTTGCAAGCACCAAATAAATATTTCTAGCCATGCTACTCAGTTCGAAATTTTAAAAGTTTATTTGCCAGTCCACGACATGATACGTTCTAATTTTTTTCCACAACTCAACTTATCCAAGCACACTCATCTTACATCTGTAGACCCAATTCATAATATTTTCTTTAAATTAATATTTTCATAAAGATTTAACAATTAATTTATAATATTTCATCGTAAGTTTCTCTTTTTAATTGACTAAGTTCGTATGTGCAACCCCCTGCAAATCGAAACTTAGATAGCATTTCATTGGCAATTGAAAATAAATCCGGGTGTAAAATTAAAATTTAATTCGGAAACATCGACGTTTTTCAAGTCTAAATGTTCTAACATTCAACTAGGAATTATATAACAATTATAGATATAGAATACAAAATCAACGTTAGATATCGTATTAGTTGCCTAGGACGCTGAGATAACCGAAACGGGTTTCGAGCCCAGCGTAAAAGATTAATTGTAGTTTTTGGATAAGTGAAAAACCCCACCTATAACGATCCTAAATGCATAAATGAAACGTTAAAGATCACTTACTCGGAGTGTCGTTGTTCGAAGCTTGATTGTCAATGTCAACTGCCTCAACACACAAGGCGAAAGGACTATGTGATATTTTGTAAGACTGTTGATTGTCCATTGTCCAACTTCGGTTCTCTCCTGTCAAACAAAATATTCGCTCTGGTAAAATATGTTCTGTCTGCTGCTTAGAACTTCAAATTTGAATAGATAGCCTTGGTTAATGGACGCAATGCTGTGTTCTCACCATCAAAACAACATTGCCTTAATTCTTTCTACGATATGTAAAAATAATTCTGACAATTGAGATTTTAATACTATGGTGGCTCTCTTCTTATTAATTAATATACTTAGGGAGGTCTTCTCCTTAAACTAGTTCCCTTTCATGCAACCCGACCACGCTTTCTATTTAGTAACAACGCTCTTGAAAGGAAATCAGGGGTTTCATTATAAATTGCAAACACAGTACAAACCAACAAGGGCAGATTTGTAACAATCAGATGGCTGAGATCAAATTGTTTCATGTATACAAATGTCAAAAGGTGGGATGAACATTTTAGTTGTAATCATATGTTCACTTTAACTTTTCGTCTAAATCTATACAACCGTTTGGCTGAGGTAAGATGATTTTCAGCATGACATGAAAAAGCACCGGACCGTGTGACCAATGGTCGCAGGAATTATTTTCAAACAGTGACCTTGTAGGAAATTTTGTAGAGTTTGGTTGAATGTTACGTTGTTTATTATGTTAAATTGCCAACATCTTGCAGGAAATTTGAAGGCAAAACTTCTTTCGTCGCAAGCACCAAAAAAACATTTCAAGCCATGACATTCAAATAAACGTAGCAAGCTAAAATTTGTTTACCACTGTATAGATAAATGTGACGGCTCTAGCAATAATCGTTTAAAATTTGTTTACCACTGTATAGATAAATTTGTTTACCAGCTTTATAGATAAATGTGACGGCTCTAGCAATAATCGTTTATAGACTCTCACTGGAACTACGCACGGGGTTAAATTAGAAAATTTTGGAAAGTACATACCAAATTCATAATTGACTTCAGTGGGTGGTTTCTTTGTGTTGACTTGCTCTTTATTCGTGTCCATTATTTTTGAAACTTTACTCCTCTTCAAAGATTTTAGTGTTGGGTACTCTTCAATTTCATTGCTGTCTGAATCTTCATCACTTTCACTTTGTGATACTTCATCCAAGCTTTCTTCTTCGTCACTGGAAACAAAGTAAAGCATAGTATGATAAATCAAAATTGCTGCCAATATAAACAGTGCAAATTGCTTAAGGGCATAACTATGATATTCAATGGCTGCAGTGCTTACTCCTTGAATGATTAATTGATTGGTTAATTAATTGGCTGATTGATTGATTGATTGACGAGTTTCCAGCAAGGGACACGGTTTATACATAATCCTTCACAAACCCCAGCAAGCTGGTACTCATTTTACCTATCTCGGAAGGATGGAAAGATGAGTGAACTTTGGGAGACGCGGCTGGGACTTGAACACCAGTCGCCCAAGAAAGAAGCAGGAGTGCTGATTACTGCGCCACGCTCCACTGACAGTTTGATTGATTATTAAATAATTTCAGAAAAAACCTTATTCTGAAAAAATAAGGTTTTCCATCAAAACAACTTCTGCTAAGCATTAATTCATTTTCTCAAATTCTACAGGGATTTGGCGTGTAAAATCAAAATCAAATCAAAAACTTTAACAACTGATGATACCTCGAATGCTCGTTGTCAATTCCAAGAAACTTTTTCTCTTCTGCTGTAAGTGAGCTCATAATATCTCCTTCGCTCTCACGTCCAATCGTGGCTTTGACCGCGACAAGTGAAACATTGCCTTCAGCCACATCATTCTCCTCGGAAAATTTTCCCTTTTCTTGCTCCTCCTCATCGGAACAACAAGAACTTCCCGTTTCCACGTGCTTAACTCGAAATGAAACTTCATCATCATCGTATTTCGAATCCTTTTGTTGCGATTTCGTTGGACTTTCGTGTCTTTTCTTTTTGTTTCTATCGTCATTCGTCAAACATTTATCAATTTTCCCTTTAACTTTCTTTCTGTTCAAGTTACTAGTGTCAGAAGTCATAACGTCTGCATCCTTCGCAGAATTAACGTTTTGCCCACTGCATTTCTGAGAATCCTTTTCAGAACTAAAAACCTCAGCATCAACAACAGAGCTTCCGTGCTTCGTGTCATCTCTGCCATCAATTCCGCTCTCTTCCAAATCATTATCTTCACCGCAATCATCATCATCCATATCCTCCATGTCCATCTCTTCCGCCTCTGCGTCCATATCCACGACCTCATCGCTCACGTCGGCATTTCCCCTCTCTCTATCCTCATCAATAAAATCAGGCTCTACACTAATCCCTCCAAGATCTTGTCTCACTCCAGGGACAACCTTCTTCATATCTTCATCCATGGCATCCTTGCTTTTCTCCGCATCAGTCGAAGCAGGCACAAACTCTATCGATTTTGATTTACGATTTACAGCTCTGGGATCAGTGCTATCAAGTCGCGGTGGTGCAACAAAATATGGCAGCCTTCCTCTTTGAAAGTCGGTTAGAATCATTTTTGAGACTGTGTCAACGTCGGCTTCTCCTCCCTGATAAGAAATCGAAATTAACGTAATTTAATATAGCAAAATTCTATATTATAAAGTGGACTGCGTCTGATTTCTTTTACAATTCAATTTAGTTCAATTTTATTCGTAAAATAAACAAAGTACACGAGGTTATTATTACAAATATTGCAATCTATACCACACAAGAAAATTTAAAGAAAAATTCTTCTGGGCTTGTTTGTAGGAGTGTTTGCATAAGGTGATTACCTGCTTGTGTTCATATGATGATTTTAATCCCGGAAAAATAAGCCAGACATTTCATTCGAATTCAATGGCGTCATCAAAAAATGACAATCCTTATTGTTATCAAATTTGCGCATGCGCACTACTGACAAATTCACCCCCAACAGGCCGAGCTCGCTCACTGAATCGTGCTCACATGAGAAATTTCCATCTCACTTCAGTGAGATCTCAACAGCGTATGAGTGAGACGTCAACAGCGTTTGAGTGAGCCCTCAACAGCGTTTGAGTGAGCCCTCAACAGCGTTTGAGTGAGTCCTCAACAGCGTTTGAGTGAGACCTCAACAGCGTTTGAGAGAAACCTCGACAGCGCTTGAGTGAGTCCTCAACAGCGTTTGAGTGAGACATCAACAATGTTTGAGTGAGTCCTCAACAGCGTTTGAGTGAGACATCAACAGCGTTTGAGTGAGACCTCAACAGCGTTTGAGTGAGACCTCAACAGCGTTTGAGTAAGACATCAACAGCGTTTGAGTGAGTCCTCAACAGCGTTTGAGTGTGACATCAACAGCGTTTGAGTGAGACATCAACAGCGTTTGAGTGAGACCTCAACAGCGTTTGACTGAGACATCAACATCATTTGAGTGAGACCTCAACAGCGTTTGGGTGAGACCTCAACGGGAATGGCCCACCTCTCATATGAACTCAATGTTATTTTCCAATGGAACAAATGATACAGTATAAAATTAGATAAGACGTTTTAGATTTATGACATAGCTGAATTATAAATGGTTAGCTTACAGTCATTTTATGGTGACGATAATGCGGATTTATACCTTCAACAATCTCCCAGAACGCTTTGCAAGTTGTTCAAGAAAATCAGTAACATCACTGTATGACGTCACTTTGTATACCCGTGCAAGATATTCTGGTTTCACACGCTTGAGTACTTCTCCTATGTGATCTGAAGAGTCTTTTAAATTCTCCACTCGTACCTGTAATTAAAGAAAGATATCACACGGTAATAACCCTCCACTAATAAACTGACCTTTAAGAAACCAGAGGCTGATTTTTTGGCAATTGATTAAAAGAATTTGAAGGAAATTATTTTTAACAATAACAGTGTAGTAACATAACTTCTCTGTCACATTATTGGAAGCATATTCCTCAGCCCAAGTCCACATAACTTGCCAAATTATCGAGAAACAAAACAGGCTAATTTCTGTTTACATGGAGACCGATATATCGGCAAGGCGAGTTATCTCGCTTCACCGACACAAGAGTATTTTTGTGCTTATATCATACCGGAGAAAGTATAATTTGGCTGTGTTTATATGGAGGCTAATATATCGACTAGGCGAGTTATCTCGATTATATATATACATGCGCATTCGGAAATAACTTGGCTCGAAAGACCAATACATCGCCTGTGAACCTTTATATGAAGAAAATCACACTTTGGCTCAGCTAGCCGATACGTTATGTTGGCGATGTATGCCTTCATCAAAGCGATATATGCAAAGCTAGGCGTCTAATTGTCTAAATTAGCATACTATTATATAATTTTTAAAACAGTATATTTAAAACTGTTACCTTATAATTACTTAAATTTTACTGCATTAGCAATTAGAGTGTTATAATGTTAGTAGATTATAAAATATTGAGTCATAATGAAAAAATTAAACGCGGCTTGGTACAGCGGCGTCCCAATGACATCAAACCAATGAGTGACAAAAAAAACTTACCACTCCCTTCAAAACGATTTCTGTTTCCGTGTCTCCAGAAGGATGTACAACACCAGGGCAGTCAATAAGGTATATTTTTCTCATCAGTGTAATATATTGCCAAACCTTGAAGAATACAATGAAATTAAATTCATTTTCTCAAATTCTACAGGGATTTGGCGTGTAAAGAAATCAAATCAAAAACTTTAACAACTGATGATACCTCGAATGCTCGTTGTCAATTCCAAGAAACTTTTTCTCTTCTG
>JAYJMH010001966.1:0-29023 GCA_036873815.1 Phacellophora camtschatica
GATGTTTTTGGCCCTACCGGTTTCGAGGTACAAGCCACCAAACGGGTGAACTTTATTTTGAGACACCCGGTATATAATATAATAATTAAACCTATAATAACAATATACAAACTATGTACTGTGTTTCTGGGGTTCCTGTGATTGTACTAAAAAAATGCCAGAGCAGGGCAAAGTTAAGTTTTGGGGAAAGCTTTGAGGGTATACTATCTTAATCATCTAGCCATGTTTGCTTGTCTGAAAAGATATTTTAATTCCTCAAATCTGCAAGCTTTTATTTTCATTGATTATTTTAAAATTATAATTTATTTATTCATCTTTTACACATGACTAACAAAAATGTTGCAAATGTACATAATTCTATTTTAATATTCATGCATTTATTTTAGGAAATCTTCGTTTTTCGTGTTTCTTTTATCAAACACTGTGTTCCTTATCACCAATATCACCTCAGCATTTCTTTGCAAAGACTCATATCGAAACACAGCTACATATGTCAGAGTTTCACTCGACTACACTCTTTTCTTCATCTCAGCCATTATTCTTTCTTGGTGCATCATAAGAGTAAGTAAGCTTATTTAATTTGATCTACTGCTATTTATACAGTATATTGCAAGAAAGGTTTTAACCCTGCTATCTTGAACTATATCAAGGAGAATGAAAATTTGTTTGAGCAGTGTGTTTTTGAGATAACTAAAAGCTAAATCAACAGTAAATGAAGGGTTATATAGAAAATATACAGAAAACAGTTTGAGTCATAATCAGGAGTTTGAGTTGAAGAGTTCTACTGTATTGTATAAGATGGGACCAGGATATGCTTTGTAATTTTAAAAAAAATATTGATCAAGTCAAATAGTGTACAAAGTTTTGAAAGTGCTATTTTAAAATTAAAAGGAAATTTTTAAATCTGAAATGTCTCAAATTTTTCCAAAATTTTAAACAATTTTTTATAATAATAATAAAAATATTTATACACCACCAAATAACAAACAACAATCTAGGCAGTCCAAATAAGGAATGATTAAAGCCTTGCTTGCGTTATGTCACATTTACTCAGAAATTATGTAAGCCATGCTGCTCACCCAATAGTAATTGTTAAGCAAACAACCCTGGAAACAGCACAAAGTTTATAGATATTAAAAGTTTAAATTTATTCCATAACTTACCCTACATGCTTTGTTTATTAGCATTTTATCATCCCTTTGTTGCAGTACATTAACAGACCTGCATAATGTTTCTGAGAATTTGGCAGGTCTGCATTAATCATTTGAAATGAATTTTTGTTTATATATTAAAAAAAACTTCATCTTAAAGAAGCAGTTTTTTAATTTTTTGACGCCTTGCATGATCATATTGAATATATATTTCTGAAACTCAAATAGTTTTTTTATGTATAATTTAATTACTTTCTAGTTGACAAGAACTAGGACAACAAAGATACTTATAGAAGGCCAGGTATTAATGTTTTTTAACACTTTAATCTTAGTTTTGTTATTGTTTTGTTATTGTTATTATCATTGTTCATTTTGTTGCAATTTTCATGAATAAATTACTCATTCAATAGATTATTGAAAGATTTTTTCTATTTGCTAACATATGTTACTTAAAATACAAACAGCTTAATGCAAAAACAATTGAATACAAAAAATAAGAATCTCTGACTCAAAAGAAGAATCTGTGACTCAAAAGAAGATAAAAAAATTGTCAAAAATTTCTTCCAAGAAACGTTTGTCAGTGTTTCATTCTCTTTTTTTCTGATTTAAAAAAAGTTAATTTTGTATGTTATTATCGCTTACAAATGTCTAAATATTCTCCAATCATACTCACTTATTTTCTAGGGAGTTTCTTACTGCCAAGCCGTCACAGTTTGTGCTTTGATATCTCTGCTTTACTTGTCAAGAGCTGTATATAACATAATTGCTGTGTCTCCCGTTTCAATTCCGACTTTCAATTATGGCTGGATTAACGTTTCTGACCAGGTTGGTGGTGATCCAAAAAAAATATATATGCGCTTGCAGGGCAATCCGCGAGAAACAAACTTAGAGTTTGGTATATAATCCAGTCATCTGCAATCAATCACCTCTACATGTTCAAAACTGGAAAATAAAATAACCTTTATCCATGAGATTTCAAGTCAATTAAAAAACGATAATTCGCAGTAAATCTTTCCAAATTTTAAACTCCTAAAGCAGGTTGTTTTAATGTCAAAACATGGACTGAATATAGTTAATTTGTTTTAAGTTAACTTTAAAGCTCAACTTTAAAGGTAATTTTAATTTCACGTTTTGGACAACTAAATGTGGTTGAAGATCACTGGATGATATTCCAAACTATGAGCTTGCCCATCGTTTTATGCACAATACAGACGTCGTTTTATGCACAATTTGAGATTCTTAGTTTCTTTCAAGCTACAGCCTTGCAAGGTGCGACATTTTTTTTTGGTTACCCAGTATTATTATATTTATTGTCATCATTTTATAATATTATCCTGATCTCTGCACGCACATCTTTTAGGAACCAGGCACATAAAAATTTTTGAACCCTGATAAGGGTAGATTAATATATTCAGAAATGCTTTACATATTTATTTTCACTTTTTTTTACTGATAATTGTTCACGTCTCCAAATTGATACTTTTTGGAGGGGTGGCGCCAGGATTTACCCGACGAGAGGGCTAACGTTCCCGACAGAAAACGTTCCCGACAGAAAACGTTCCCTGACTTTTTGAATGTTCTGATGTAATGTTGCAGTTCTACTGTTGCAAAGAGGAGGGTTTATCCCTTAGAAGAGAGCTAATTAAAGAAACTAAAAGATATGCTGGTTTTTGGCGGAGCTATCTGTCTGTCTGAATATAGAGGATAAACTAACAGTGTTTTCCTAGTTTTTAAAAAGAGCACAACGAGAGAGCTAAATTACTGATTGAGGACGCTACTGACCACACAACGAAAAACACAGCGACTAAATAGATTTGTAAAATTTAATATTTAACTTATGGTGTTCTACAGAAATAAGAAATTTATTAGCAATGACTATGTTAAATTTATCTATGTATTCATTACAGGGAGAAGTAAGAGGAAAAGAAGGTCATATAAGGCAAAAATTGGACAATTACGCATTCGTATCTTTTGGAATTGTTTTATTCATTTGGGAGTTGCTACCTACCTTCACAACAATCTGGCTTTTCAGGGTTAGAGGATCAAATAATGGACTGGTATGTTTTTTTGTATTTAATAATGCATCGTATTTGTGTCTGAAGTCAAGCATTATGTACCCAGCGATGCTGAAAGTATAGTAAGGCACAGGAGGGTGCCATTTATTTAAGAAGAATTTGCAATCGAGGCTAGTTCAAACCAGTGGCAATCTCACACTGAAAAGGTGTAGTGACTGGAAACCTCCTTATTTCAAAGACTATAGCGAAAGCCGATTTTAATGAAATGAAGGTCTCGTTTAAGTTAGCATCCTAACGATAGAATAAATTAGCGTTTTAATTCATTAAATTCACCCTATAATTTTATTATTATTGCAATTGTCTTAACTGGTTGAAACAGTTGTCAATGCAATATAACCAGAGCGAATTATAACAAGAGTGAGACAATAAGAATGACTATTTTTTGTTATTCTTGAGTTTCACGCTATACAGCGATCATCAGACGGCTGAATACTCTACTATAGCCCCGAGATTTTTGACACATTCGATCTTTAAAATTTAGCTTATGTATGTATGTATGTATAATTACGCCACTAACTTAAAGTTCACAATCCAAATTAAACGAATAAATGTAATACAATGTTATAAATGTTAAATATTATAAATATGATAAAATGTTAAATCAAGTCAAAATAAAAATCTAAAATGAATTTGATTTTTATTTGTATTCCTTTTTTATCTCCAGTTAACACCTGGGATCACATCGGACAGTTTTAACAGCAAGTCTTATTTTTTCGATAATCCACGTCGGTATGACTCAGATGACGATGTTTCGACTGGAATTGCGCCACCTGTATTTGCTGGGTAATTATAATTATATACTTAATCATTTTTCATATGGAAATTGGGATTTTGGGTAGTCCTGAAATTGCTTAATTTTCAATCAACATTTGGACCTCAATTTGCTTAAATGATTGCTTAGATGTTTGACACTGGGCTTGAATAACAATTGAAAATGTTACTGGGTGAAGCAGAGGCGAATTTTGTAACAATAGTGAAATTGACATACTACATTAACATCGAAAACATTCGGACTGATAAGTTTCGGACAAATATTTTCGGATACATTTTGCATGTTTGGAAACGAAATTGTTTTCTTAGCAAATAGAGTGAATCTTTCACCAGCAATGAATATATTGGCTAAGAAGCATAATGTTATGCCGAAATTCACCTGAATAGCAGTTGGTACAGATATATTTTGAATATAAATATGCAAAAAAAATTCGGACACTTTTATAGATGTTTCGGACATTTAAAGATTCGAACAAAGTTTTGTCTGAAAGTTTTATCGTCCGAAACTTTTCGATTTTAATGTAGTTTCAAAGCGATGAACAAAACAAAACTTTCAACTGGAAAACGAAAACAAACAATGTTGCAGAGGAGATGTTTTCATTTTCCAGTTGAGAGAGTTTTGCTTTGGACTCGAGGGATAATTGCTTTGCTATTGCTACAAAATTCGCCTCTGTTACTGGGTAATTGAAAATGGTATTATTGGAAATAGCACTAAGCTATTTCCAGTCCCTTTCGCGGCCACAGTGCCTTACTACGAAAGAAAGAGAGCTTGCTCGAAGTATCATTTACTAAAAAATTTCTTACTTGTCTACTAAGTTGTTTACTTCTATATTATCTCAGAAGTTTGGTTGCTCAATTTTTAGACAAACTTCAGTACAGTTGATTATTAATAAATAATCTTGTAATCTTGTAAAATTATTAATAAAGTATGCTTGTCTGATTCATGCTCGGTCGATTTTGTTTTTAATCAATACATTTTAGTATGATTTTTCATTTTGCAGAATGTACCTCAATCTTATTACCAAATTAATTTAAAGGACAAACTTACCGAGTGCCCTAATAAACGTTAAGCAAATTCAACAGTTGAAGACCCCGTTTTAGTTATAAATATAATTTATCCTCAAATTTGTATCCTCCAGAACTTGAATATGCTTCCGGATCTTGCTTTTCATACCAGTTTCTGTGCAATCATCACTGACGCAGGACAGACTATCGAGAGCCTTGTGATTGTCTCTATTGAACAAAAAATAACTGCAAGGAACATTGATTATGATCAGACGATCGAAAGTCTCGAAAACGAGAAAGTCAGAAAAATCAACTTCTCAAGAACAATTAAGAACTGAAATGATACGTAGTAGATTAGGCTTTCTTTCAAACATTGAAAATCAAATGTAAAATTAGCAAATTATAGTTTGTGAGAAAATAAGAGTTATTTTTTGGCTGCTTGTCCTTAAAGTATTTCCTTAAACTTCAACACACCTTACGCATATTAGAACCGTCTTAAACAAACAATATAAAGATAATTGAACGCTGTTATTTCATCAAAATTCCTTTTCAGTACTTTTTATTTTATTTTTCTATTCAAAGAGAATGAAATGCCTTATCTTTATTTATTTTGTTAATGCTTTTTTAATGCTGGTTTAGGCCTATTGGAGGCTCTAGGTTTTCATCGACAAAGTCAACTTTTTGAGTCTCGACGATGTATACATTACAGTTTTCTGTGCTACTCTCTTTTTTATATTAACACATTTTACCAGAACATCGTGGCTTGAATTGTCAAAAAGTAAGAATAAACTAAGATGCTGAGTCTCAGATCCAAGATTTCCAAAAAATCCAATACCGTATTCTAAAATTATTTTCGGTGAGTGGTGGGTACATACTAATTATGGTATCTTGAGCACATACCATAATTACATATTGTGCAACACGAGTGATACTAAACACGTTCACAGTGTATTGAAGCAAAGCAGTTAAAACTGGTCACGTCGTCAGTTAGGATTGAACTACTGGAAACAAAACGAGCAAAAATGTGCAAATTTTTGCAAATTTCGGATGCAAATTTGCTTTTGATAGCGAATATTCAAGATGGATGAACGACTGAAGCTTAGTAGGCTATTTCAGAGATCGCCACGCCATGTTGTAAGTGGGGCAAAAATGGCTGCATTTTGTAGAGCCGTCAATATCTCATCAAAAAAATTCTGAAAATTCTGCAAAGAATCATCTTATTTTCATATGTAGATTTTGCTACCTCGATTCAGATAAACATTTTCTAAACAATAATGATGTTTTTAAACTTTGGTTTGATGTATTTACTCCTTATTCTTTGAGTAGATGTAATGAAAAAAAGGGAATCTTTGCCTCAGAAATTCTTCTAAGTGAGTGTGGAATAGCCAAAGAAAGATAATTAGAGAAGGTTGATATGAATCGAAATATTGAAATTTAAAGATGAATAGAAGATGATCCTTTGCAGAATTGTTTTAATTTTATCGATAGGATAGTGATTGCCATACAAAACACGGTATTTGCTAAACTTATAACATGGCGTCGCGATCTCCGAAATGGGCTATCAACACCGAATGCTTTTAAAAGATATACAAAACTGCTTGTGTTGTAACTGTTAGAGCACGGGATTTAGGAATCGTGGTGTGTGTTTTCCATTTTTTTTTGTTTTTGGTTTCCCATTACCCATGCATTTTTATCATAAAAACGCGTGGGTGATGGGAAACCAGAAATAAAAACACACCCCTATTCCTAAAGCCCGTGGTTAGAGAAGCTCAACTGCTGTAGAGAGACTTTGTAAAACACACTAAAAATGCTTACGAAATTAATTCATTTGTTTTACAGCTTACTCGATATTCCTGGTGTTGGTCATCGCACGTACAGCCTTAACGACCAAGCAAGCTACAAACGAGTATCTTCGTACGGCTCCGTATCAACACGGGGAAACAGCTATGATACGCGGAGTAGAAGCTATCCAAGCCCACACGTAAGAGGGACAACTCCGCCAATGTTGTTTTCGTCTGTCGGTGGAAGCAATCCTTACAAACCAGTAGGCCAATCGGACGAATTAGAATAATTTTGGATTTGCTAAAGGTACTTTTTTAATTCAATTTTTTATTCAGGTATTATTTTGGATTTCACGAAGAAATTGTGATATGACATGCAGGGACCTAACCGCGTAGCCATCACACTGAACCATTTGTCCATTCGCTTCGTCGGCTCGTCCATGGAAGCAGTTTTCGAAGCAGTAGAGGACAGCAAGAATAGCTAACTGCTTTTTCGAAACGGGAATAATGTAGCTCTTGATTCTTTTCATTTCGAAGGTTGTAATTTCCACCACCACCGCCATTGCCGAGTTTCTATCGAGTGACCCAAAGAAAAGTTCTGACGTTTGAAAAATCACCAACATGTGATTTTTTTACGAATTTCAAAAATTATTTGTTCTGCCAACAACGTAAGAAGGACCAAGTTAGTTTTAGAAACTGCCGTTATTTTTGTAATTTTGACCATTGATGACATAATTTTGACTTGATAAGCTTAATTTTGGAAAGCCTTACTTTGAGCTACACTGTTCAACGCCTTTGTAATTTAAATTTAAAAATATATTGCAACATATTTACAACATTTCTAAAAATATGAAATGATGGCAACTTAATATAATTTATATTTATCCTAACAACTGATACCATGCATCAAAACCAGGTCGCTTTTAAACCAGGAAACTTACATTGTTTTAATGTGCTGGTGGATTATTTGACATTGCTACAATTAATTTAGCCGTTCTTATACATGGCAACGTGAAAGCCTTGATTTGTAACACACTCGAATTTTGGTGATTTTTCATATGTCGAAAGATATTTGGGTCACCAGGCACTTATGTACATACATGTACACCAAAAGTTTCATGCTGATGCATCAAAACTAACGCATGCGGTAATAAAGACCATATGTTAAAAAATTTGCCAAACTAAGGCAGACACCAGTTAACATGACAGAGGAATACGGAATTTTTTTGCTACGTTTTGTTACAATTGTCATTTTAGCCAGTGTGTTTAGCATCTATATGTATGTATACCTAAAATTTGTAAAGAATTGTAAAGAATATCCGAGATGAACTTTTTTGGGTGGGATCCCGATGTCAATAGCACATTCTGTGTTTAGCAAACTTTCGATTACATGGAGAACGGGCTAGCCCGGTTAGCCGGATCCCGTCTTCTGCTTACCGGGCTAGTCTGGCAAAGCGGGCAGAAATTGTCAACTTTTGCTCATGTAATCTAAACAATGCTCGGGCTCGCTCACGTGTAACTGAAAAAACAAATGGTAGAAAAATCGAAGAAAAATGCATCCAAGGCTAAAGCTCAAAAGGTGAAGCAAATAGACGATGTACTGGCATTCTTCATGTAACCGTTCACAAATTTCAGCTCGGGTAGCCGGGCTGGCATTGTTCGTGTAATCAGCCCCTTAATGTTTAGCACACTTAGGCCTTTCAAACTTTTGTTCTCTTCAGGGTATGACTAAATTCTCTGTCACACTCTGAAGAGAAAAAAATTTGAAAGGTCAAAGTGTGCAAACATTAAGTCTTGTTTTTTCCTCCAATTCTTTACAAAAAAAATTAATACCATAATTTACCAAATATGTATATACCTACTTATATGTACATATCTATGTATGTTGTTTGCTTTTACAGAGTCATGTATTTGGATGGTATATTGATGTCCACAGTATGTTACGAAAAAGCTGAGGACAAATCGAGCCGATACAATCACTTGGCGCACAATTGGCTTTGACGTGGTGAGGCTAAAATCATACACACGATGATATTAGTTGTGAAATTTAGTTTAATTCAAAACATTCATTTAGATTTCGCTCAATTAACTTTCATACGCTAATTTATTTCTTACCTTGTTCGTAGAGATGTTTTTGAAGGAAATATCCCTGTCGCCTAATTTTATTTTTTGAATTTTAATTTGCTTGGTCACAAGAACAAGTTCCATTGTCAAAATGTTGTGACAGGGAGGAATTTTGTAAAACAAAACATTGTGGTTTCAAACAGAAAGATGCGATTTATCACCGTAAAAAATAGATATCATCTCAGCCAAGCAAATCATAATATAGGAAATCATAAAGTTTTGCTATCTCTATTTATTTTGATTTGATTAGTGCGCTCAAAGTGTGAAATCTATTCTTTCAAATCACGAGCATTGTCATGATTAAAACTCCCTCCTTGTTCATAGTCCTCGAAAATAATCTGAGATAGGCACCAATAGGAGTATTTCTTCTCAACAGACAGGGACGCCGGAGCGATGATAGGGCAAGGGGGCGACTAGGATTGTAAAGGCAATCGAGCTGAAAAAATTGAGGCGTCCGAGGGTGCTCCCCCGGGAAACGTTTTGTTGCCACGCCCTTTAGATTGGTTTGAAATGCTATCAAAAATGTTTCAACGAATATTAATCTTGTTCTTTTACTAAATCTTTTGGCAATTTATCCACATGTTCTCATTCGGAATCGCATATTGCTTATTTTGAAGTTGCAATTGCCAGTCATTAGCATAAGAATCGAACACCTTTTGGCCTGTCTTCCCTGATCCATACATTCTCATTCCGCGCTTATAAGAATACATGAGGCAAAATCCAATTTGTAGACAATAGACTAATAAACAACCAAATAATAATTTAAAACTAGGGTCTTCAGTAAATATTCTGTTTGGAATACTGGAATCTGAAATCCGTCAGTATATCTTCTTCGTTAAAGGGGCACTTTTGCCCCCCCCCCTTGCCCCCCTTGGGAAAGGGCAGGAGGGGCACTTGCCCCCCCGCGCCCCCCGCTCCGGCGTTCCTGTCAACAGATATCTCTGAAAACGAGGTGGATTTTTTCCTTATAATTTATCACATGAGCATTTATATTTTAAATAAAAATGTAATCCATGCGTTAAATCCAGTATAAATAGTAATATAAGAAGAACTGTAACCAAGATTAGTTTTGTATGCCGTTAATATCGATTAAAAAGAGCAACGAGCCAAGAAATATTTCCTGAGGAACACCCGTGAAGGTTGTTGTTGTTGCAGGGATACAAGAGATCAAGAAACAACAAAAAGTAAAAAAGGACACAATTAATTGGTTGCTTTTATTTTGATTGAACGCAAGGGGCGGCATTTTCCGTTTTTCCATAAAGCGTATACGAGATTTTTAAAGATTTTCTTTCTGGAAAATAATAGTGAAATCTGTGTGGGATTTTTAGGAGCAAAATTCCTTTTTGTTGAACACAGACTCGAACAATTCCGGTTTTCTTTTATTCATAAAGATGTCGTAGCGTTATTTTGGTGCCAAGAATGAGATTTAACTTCATTACTGATGTAAATAAAAAATGTCTGTCATTTTTATTCGTTGACTAATTTGAAAATTCACTATGTTTAGGTGTAAATTAAATTCTAAATCTGCTGAGAATTGAAAATAAAACGTGTAATTTAAATTTTGATATCAAATGATTAATTAATTAGATTCACACTGTATTTTTTATTGCTATTTGGTTCTTTGTAAACGATTCGAGGTTTGAGTTTGAACTGGGTAAATCATTGTATGCATTCGTATTTTTGTTTTGAAGCTTTGAAGCAGTTGAGTTTTGCTAACTCGATTTCCTGGTTTGGAATATTTTTCTAGAGCTTTCAGTTTTGATATAGTTTCGGTTCTATCAAAATTTGCTATCTCGAACAAACGCTTATTCTCCTTGAGAGTTAGAAAGAGTGGGGTGAAAACCCGCATACGAGAACCTCAAATTTTAAGAGCCTTAACATCGAAAACTTTCAGACTGGTGAGTTTCGGACAAATAACTTCGGACAAAACAAATTTCGAACGCATTCTGCATGATTGGAAACAAAATTGTTTTCTTCAGCAAATAAAGTGAATCTTCCACCAGCAATGAGTTATTGGCTAAGAAGCATAATTTTCTGCCAAAATTCACTTGTATAGCAGTTGGTACAGATATATTTTGAATAGAAATATGCAACAAAAAAATTCGGACACTTTTATATATGTTTCGGACAATTAAAGTTTCAGACAAAATTTTTATCGTAAGTTTTTTACCGAAAGTTTCATCGTCCGAAACTATGTTAATGTACCCTAAAATCACCACACATTTATGAAAAATAACGTAATTTTGAAGAAATTAAACGAAGATTTTAAAAGTTGAAGGGAGTTAAAATAATGTAGTTCTGCACCTTTCAAGATGACTAAACCCTCTCCATTCGAGCGTTTTGATATTGTAGTGCCCAGGGATTATTCTAACGTGGTTTTATTAGTGTTTTGTGGTGTTGTGAATTCAGTTTGTGAAGCTGTAAATTCAAATTTGTGTTTTTATGAAGTTTTCGCCAGTTTTTTACCAGTTCAACATTGAAGAAATGGAGAAAAAATCGAATTTTAAGCATTAAGAACGGCTAGCTTTGGGTTCAGCCTGGATTTGTTCTTATTTCTGGACTGATTTTTACAATTTACTGCCCCCACCCTTCCAAACAACATCTTTAAAGTGTGTTTCACGTCCAGTACGCAACGCACCCATACTATTTTTGCACGAGATGCTAAATAAAATTTCCCAGATCTCAGCCTCGATGGTGATTCTTATGAAGGTTGCTCTTATGTATGTTCTTTAAAGAATAATTTTTTGTGGTGTTAAAATTTTCCCTAGAATAAACCCTGGTAGTGCCCCAAAATTAAGAACCTTTACTTAAGGCTTATATGCGGGATTTTACTGTATTTAAACTACGGTCTTTTTGAAAGGGATATTCTGCGTAGGAAACTATCTACAATACTCAGAATTATACACACTGTCTGTACGTTGGCTATGAAAGGGGGCATCTTTTTGTGGAGACAATTATCTATCGTATGTCCCAAAAATCAGCAAACTTTCTGTATTATCACTAATTTTTCCTTGAGAACTAAATTTTTCCTCCTACGCCTGCATAGGCACATATTTTGTCCAGAGACGGGGGGGGGAAGGGGGCCAAAAAGAATCATCAATTCAGCTGCCAAAGTTTGGATGAACTGTAAGACACTTGAGGAGGATTAAAATACAATATTGTTAAGTATCACTTATCACAGAAAGTATTATTTGCCAGCTCCCCAGATTGTCTAGGGGAGCATCAGCCCCCCCCCAAAAAAAAAAAAATCCTTGCCTATGCAAGTCTGTCCACAGGCCAAGGTTTTCTAAACACAGAGCCTTCGATTTTTATGTATCCAAATTGCTATTTTTGTATAAACAACAATTTTTACAGCAAAATGTCTTATGTTTCTGTCTGATTAGGTCTAATTTTAGTTTTCAGAAATAAATCAGTATACAGTGCGGAGTTTTGTGATTCAATATATATTGCGGAGTACTGTTTTATTAGAGTAAGTTAAACACCAAATAAATCCTTTTCATTTATTTGTCTTGCTAAAATGACGTCAGAATACTTATTTGGAATTTGGAATTTGGAACTTGGATGGAAATTAAGCTTGTGCATGCAGCTTTGATATTGAATTGGATTGCTAAAAAATATTTTGTGAAATTTGTTTGACACTGAGAACTGAACTGATTCAGTACTGATTCTGTCCCTTGTCATTCTCCAACAGAACAGAAAGAAGTTCTCAACCACTCACGAAAAAGAATTACTTTACAGAAACCATCTTACACAAAAGTAATAGTAAAGGTAATGTATGTTTAAGCACTCTTGTTTGTTTAAAAACATTTTTGAACTGGTACTTTTATTTTGTTAGGCCCATGCGCCTTTTTTAGTTTTAGTTTATTTATGTCGTGTCTTCCATCCATTCGCTTGCAGCCATTCTATTTCTTGTCTTGTTTCATTTTTTGTTGGCGGAATTCTTAGTTTCTTTTTTGAATTACTTCGCCAGAATATTTATTATTTTTAATCTGGTATATAAATGTCAAGATCAGATTTATCAAACCATCATGTGCACGTACGGTCAGTGTTATTTTTCAGTTTTTCCTAATATGTGCGCCCAATATTTATTGCAATTAGCTCTTTTCCCAGGTTGGAAAGTTTTTTATATGCACAGGCAATCCAGACTCTATATGAAGTTTTTATTTTGCACAGAGAATGGAACTTAAAACCTTCAAAAATTGCACTAAAAAGTTTGTCACAGCCAAATATTTTCTGATATTTTGCACAGAAATTTGACCCATTGTACTGTATATCAAAATGTATATCAAAACCTCGACTTTGAAGGATCCCAAAGGAAACCTTTAAATGTTTGATAAAATCTGCTCAGAAAATTCTGATTTGAAAATTATGTTGGAAAAAAACATGGGCAAGAAATATGCGAGGTTGCTTATGCAAAATAAAACATAGAAAGAAAACGTCACAGATCTATTATATTAAGCAGTAACTCTGCAAAACGGCATGAATAAAGAGAAACAAATTAATATGAAAACTTATATTTTGCCCCAGCATTCAGGACTCCTTCAGAGTAAATACTTGAAGATCTATTGCTAGTGGACTTTGTGAACTTTCCAGTCTGGCTATATAAAAAACAATAGAATAATCTTGTGCAATCTCGAAGTATAACCAATAATCTTGTGCAACTACACCTAGATTGTAGGCTATATGACACAGCTGAAAATTCAGGTAAAAGTGTTTCACTGTGCAGTCAGGCTAAGATGCATTGCAACTCAAAAATTATTAAAACTTAAGTACACAAATACACAAATAGAATTCATCAGAAATACTACTTGACAAGAAAGAAAAGTTGACTAAGAGGTAGCAAAAATTCTTTTCAAAACTGCCAACTACTGGGTGTCCCCAAAAAATGGCTACAGATTTGATTAAATCTGACCATGAAAATTTCTGCTCTGGTTTGAGGGTGACACACAATTTCAACTTCGGAAATAATATCTCAACTTACAAGGCACCAAAAACTTCAAACAAATATTTTTGATTAAGTTAAGAATCAATGAGTAACATCAAAAATATTTATAACATTTTAGGTAATATTCATTGTCAGACTCAATAAAATCTGTAGCCATTTTTTTGGGACACCCAGTATAAAAAATAATTTTAAAGTTGCTACAACTGCCAATGCTAAAGGAAGTGAATTTCAACTGATGAATTAGGTCCAAAATCACCCAGTCTGGAAACTTTGCTCTGCTGGCAGGCCTTTTTAGCACAAACAATAGAAGAGGAATAAAATGAAAGAAATAAGACAATTACAACAAAAGCAAACAAATTATTAGCTTCAACACTCTTAAGTGATTCACGACTCATTGAAATAAAAAGTGAAGTGTTATTTTAATTTTTTGAATGAGAAAAGTATGTATAAACTTTGCACGTCAGGTTAAAAAATTGAGCAAGAAATTGATGGAAAATGCTAAATATATTGAAGAGAGGTGAAGTTTTTGCAGCAATGCCGCATTAATGTTTTTCAAAGAAGAACATTTGCAAGTTTTTGTTAGGGATAAAAGTTTCATTGAATGAATACATACCTAAAAAATTCATTGATGGATTTTCTGGGGCTAATATCACTGTTTTCTTTTTTCTTTGTATGGCTTGGAGATTTTGCGTAAAAGTAGCAAAAATAAGGGGGAAATGCAAAAGAAACATTTAAAACCAAAACTTACTTACAAACAGTTCAATTTTTTGCATCTGCACTATTTTTGTTTTTCTGTATACACACAAAATGTTCTTATTCATTCAGTAGAGATGACAGTGAGAAAGAGAGCAGCAGCCCAAAACCTGTCTGTAGATGAAACAGAAAGTGGAGGTAACATATTGCAATTTAGTTCACACATTTGTGGGGGCTATGATACTTTGTTATTGTTAATTTTGTTTTTATGTTATGCCAGTGTTTTACATTTCATAACCAAATACTCTTTAGTAAAAGGTGCTGAGTTTAATTTTAATTTTTGTAAGATGTTTGTTGAGTTTTTAATTTGGAATTAATTTGCTTGTCATTCTTTAGTTGCCCCTAAGTCTTATAATTTAATGTTTTTAGGATAATTGTTTGGATAGCACAGTTATGTTCCAGGCTTGCAATGGAATATCCCATTTTTATTCCTTAATAATAAATGTTTACGTTACGTTTTGTCAAAGTGGTTGAGGATGAGTTAAATGGCTTAAAAATATAAAAGCTTTTAACTGCATAGTTTTTCTAAATGCTGTTAATTTGTTTTCTATTTTTCAGAATCAATCATCAGTTCATCTGGCATTGAAGTTGAAATTCCAAAAGCAAAACCTGTCCGTATTTTGGGCATAAAAGATGACCACTCATTTGAGCTTGATGAAGAAGCTCTTGGAGAAATACTACTTCAGCCTGAAATTAAAAACAAGAAAGTTGCAGTTGTCTGTGTAGCTGGAGCATTTAGGAAAGGAAAATCATTCTTGCTGAATTTTTTCATAAGATATCTCAATGGACAGGTAAAGTTAACGTAATGTCATTGAACTTTGGAAGTAAAAAGTAAAACAAACTCTTTATACTGTACAATGAGCATATTGTAAAGCAGCTCAGCAAATGTGATGTGTAAAATTCATTGCACATAATATATACTTTAAATTTACATAAATTCTATAAATTTGCTTCAGTTGCTCAGTCTTAAACTTGGCAAGTCACAATAAAAACATTTTATATGCATTTGAGCTAAGATCAGAGATGGTCTTTTCAAAGCCTTCTATGCCATATATTTTGTCTTTGTTTAAATTATTTATGAAGTATCAAGAGCTTGCTGCTGTTTGATGGACGATTCTCTTGCTATTTATGTCATAAGTTTATGTGATGATGTATATTGCTACTCTGTTTTCAGGAAGAGAAAATTGCAGATTGGCTAAATGTTGGCGAAGATGATCTCATAGGGTTCCAATGGAGGGGTGGTGCTGAAAGAGAGACAACTGGGGTGCTTTTGTGGAGCAAACCTTACATATGCACTTTACCAAGTGGGGAAGAGGTTATCTTTTTTATACTATTGTTTATTGACAGTGAGAAGGCTTTTTGATTTTTTAACCAAGAACTGTTTTTGGAAGCTTTTTAAGTTGTTATATCTTATCAAAAGCAAACAAAGTCAAACATTGAGACTTGAAAATACTGTTGAACTCCACTTTCTCAATTCCCAAGGGGAATACAAATTCATAAATAAACATTTGGAGCTTTAAGGGATGTGCCAAACAATTAAGAGGGAATTTGAGATGTTCAACTGTCTCCTAGTGACAGTTTTATTTATATATGTTTATATTCATACTTTGAATGGTTATTGCACTTCATATCTGTATACTTTTATGAGTCTTATGTATATGTTTTTAAATTTTATATATCTGATTTTTATTCCAAAAAAGGTTGCTGTACTATTAATGGATACACAAGGAGCTTTTGACAGTTCTTCTACTGTCAAGGAGTGTGCAACTGTTTTTGCTCTGAGTACAATGACAAGTTCAGTGCAGGTGCATTAAATTTGATTCAATTTTATTTGTAGAATTGACAATAATACACGTACGAAAGAAAAACTAGTTCAAAGCATGCATTTTACATGACCAAAGTAAAACACAGCTCAACTAGCTTTGGCCGTAAATTATAGTGGAAAAGTATACATAATTGATAACAGACCATTATACATGCTAAATTATATATTGTTGAAAATTCTTTAATTCCCTGACAAATATATATTGATAGATATAATAATTGTTTCAGAGGAAAATAAAGTTTAATTTAATGTTAGTAATTTGCCATATATATATATGATAACCGGAAGGGCACATGGTTATACATATTGTATATATACTGTATATAACAGTATAGATACTCAATCTGCAGACACAGTGTTTCGACCTTTGAGGTCTCGTCAGTGCAGCTCAGAGGCGTCTGGAGATTCATGTGGGACAGAGTGCTCAAACTGCTACAAGAGCAGTGAGCAGAGCATATATATATATATAATTTAGCATTTCTTCATATTCAACCTATTTTGAATATCGGAAAAATCACAATAAATAACAAATATTCAAGTTAATGTTTCAGCATTGATACTATGTTTGAATCATTTCAACCGATCAATGTACTGATTTTATATAACCTGCCAAAGAGGGCAACTCTGTTCGGGTCACCCGCTACTGTGACATTAAGGCTTTTTATATTAAGGCCTTCAACAACATTTGTTTATGCCAAACTATTGTTGATAATATGATTTAATTTGTAGGTTTATAACTTGTCAAACAATATACAAGAAGATCATTTGCAACATTTGCAGGTTTGTTTTGAAGCATTTCTTCAGTTATTATTTTTTTCTCTTAGGGAGGAGAAAAACATCTTTTTTGGTCTTGTTGCTGTCTATCATATTTATCATATTTACATATCTTTGTTTCTTTCACCTGGCTGTTTATATAAATTACTAGACTTGTCGCATGTCTATTTCCTTTTAATCTGAGAAAAGGAACCGAGAACTGAGAAAAATAAACGGAAGGGAGTTGAGGAGGAGGGGAAAAAAGAAAACTTTTTTTATAATTTTTTTATATAATTTTTTATGAATATAAAAAGAAAAAAACTTCTTTCTTTTTTTCCCCTCCTCATTTTCTTTCTTCCGAATTTCCTCCGTTGTTGTTCGCTCAACAAAAGACGTTCTTAGTTTGTTTTAAAAAGAAATAAACTTGGAGCAAGTCCAATGAATAACTAGATGTTAACGCTGTATTATTGATAAAACAGCTTGTATTTTTTTGATAAATTTGTTATGATATTTGTTTTTAAGATTAAAATATTTTCTCTTTGTTTTAGAGAAAAAGTATATATATTTTCAGTTGGTTCTTATATATTTTGAGCTCTATTATATTTTCGTTTGTTTATCTCAAATTCCTTTCCTCGGATTAAGAAAGAAAGAGACTTGGGACAAGTCTAACTCGTTTCCAGATCCCAGAAAACCTAGACTACGCGTAGAACTCAAGCAACCAATAAAACAGATATCAACCTATAACTAAATTTAGTAGGGAAACTTTGATATTTAGTAGGTAACTTTAACTTAAACAGTAAACTTTCGATAATTCGAATCTCTTTACCTCGAGCTCTCTATCTTTCGAACGGATTTTCAGGCATGATTGTTGTATTCATAGGGTCGGAAGACAAAAAAAATTTATCTGAATTTTCCATTTTAATTTATAAGAAAAAACATGACGATATTTACAAAATTATGAGGTATTCAACCCATGACTACTCGCTCAGTCATCAATTTCAATAACATCCGTTGCACTTTAGATTACACGTACACCTAACTGCTTATAAAACAGTAAAAAACAGTACAGAGTCCCGTACATAAGAACCAACAGGAACCAGACTATTGTCTATAAACAATACGTTATTGTTTAAATCTAAATCTAAAAACAATATGCTATTGTTTAAATCTAAATCTAAGTCTAAATCTATTGTTCTGTAGGTAAAGTAGGGTCTCAGTTTCTTTAAGTTTGTTTCTTATTTGCGGGATTGTATTTGAATAAAACGCTGAGATGTACAAAAACAATTAAGTACATGAAGTCTTGTTATTTGATTTTATTGTCTGATTCTTAGCTGTTCACTGAATATGGTAGGCTGGCTTTACAAGAGAATGAAAGCAAACCATTCCAGGTAATTTTTTCCTTTCTTCTCCGTTTATCATAAAGAAATACTTAAAAACGCAGAGTTCTTGAAACTTTCTTTAAAAAATTAATTGGATTTGAAATGCAGAAATTTATTTTAGACAGCTTTGAAATTCCGTTATTTTTGACTTGCAATGAAAGTTGTGAACTCCTCTTTAATTTTTCTTCTCTTAATTTTTCGTTTTTTCTCCTATTTTCCTTTTTCCCATTTTCTTTTGTTCATTTTTTCTCACTACTTTCTGATGTCTTTTTTCTGCTTCTTAATTTTTTTCTATTTTCTGTACTTACTTGCTAACTTTTGATATTTTTTGTATTTTTCCCTTTCTTTTTTTTTCCATTTCTTGCTTGCTTTTTATTTGTTACTTTTTTATGTCTCCTTATTTTATTCTGCTTGCCAATTTTTTGTCCTTTGATGCTTTCGTACTTTCTCTCTGAACGGTGCTAAAGAAGAAAACTCATTTTTTTCAGCGACTGGAGTTTTTGATTCGAGATTGGAGTTACCCATACGAAATTGGTTATGGAGATGGACAATCGCTTCTTGATCGACGTTTAAAAGTAAATTCCGTTTGCATCTCAATTTTTACATTTTTTGGCATAAAGAGAACGACGTAAAATGCTTTTGGGTTTTGATTAATTTTCTTTGAGAATTGTTGATTTTACCATAGGCTTTAAGAAACACAGTTTTAACAGCAGTTTACTCTTCCCTGCGTCCCTGTACCCATGAAGGTTGTTGTTGTTGCGCCAGTGAAAATGGATGCAAGGGATTCACACGTTTACGGGACACGGGGATAGAAGGGACATGACTGGAACTTTTTAGATGATGGTGAAATTATCATGAGTGAATTATAAAAGGATGGATGATTGTAAATTTGTATTTGTGTATGAAAATTGTTAATACATGCAGGAGAGCAGCAAAGATTTGTTTAATATTTAAAAAACAGGCTGCTTATTGCCAATATTAACGTGACATTATGAAGGTTTAAATCTATGACGAGTTCGATTACGAGTACGACACAAAAAATAATTGACTTTAAAATTTAAGCAATAAACTTAGGAATCTTTTTTTCCCATTGATGGAGTATTAGAACGTTGGGCTTTTGAAATCTTCATCGGGAAATTTTGTTGTTGTTGTTGTAATTTGGAAAAACAAGCTGAACACTCTGAGAATCGCAGGAGTATTACAGCGACAGTGGGAAGGCCGAATCCATGAAAATTAAGTTTAGAAAGAGAATTATTTTTTTAGTAAAATTGGTTTTTGGAGCTCACGTTTCAACCTTAACTTATCTTCAATCTAAGCCTCTTTTATTCAATGAGCACAGATATGACTTTATTTGTATACCATATTACTGCAAATTTGTGTATACTGGTTTAACTTTATGTAACATTTCAGGTAGAGCCTGGGCAACACGAGGAGCTAAAACAAGTACGCAAGCATATAAATGATTGCTTTCAAAAGATTGGATGTTTTCTTCTGCCACATCCTGGAAAAGTTGTTGCGACCAATCCAAACTTCCATGGTAAATTGTCAGGTACGTCTACACTCATGATATTTATTAAATACCGGTTGTCCCAAAAAAACGGCTATGGATTTGATTGAGTCTGACGATGAAAATATTACCTAAAATATTAATACTAATTTATTACCTAAAATGAGATATTAATTTTCGAAGTTTAAATTTTGCGCCACCCTCAAATTGATATCTCAAGTTACAAGGCACAATAAATGTCGAACAAGGTATTTTTGATTCAGTTAACAAGAAATAAATAACATTTAAAATATTTCGAAGCATTTTAGGTAATATTTTCATCGTCAGACTCAATCAAATCCGTAGCCATTTTTTTTGTGACACTCAGTATATATGAGGATATTGTTGCTTTTATGTGGTGTTTTATTCTTAAATAAAATATGTGATCAGTTATAAAATAATTGACAAAGAATTTAACTCTTTCAAACCCCTTGGAAGGGCAATACGCTCTATTGCTATTAAACATGTTTTTGGAGGAAAATGCCAACCGAGCTTTTTATTCCTTTGAGAGATCCAATTAGTTTATCTGTTCAATTAAGCATTTTTTGTTGTGCTACTCCCATAGAAAATGAATTCTTGGATTATATAACATACTTGTTGTTGAAAATTAAACCGGACATGAAGAAACAACAGGTGTGCTGCAGAAATTGTGAAATTGTTGTAGATTTTGAAAAAATATGAAGACCATCATGATAATTACATGTTATATTCATATTTAGAAAAATAAACAATAGAAAGATAATAGTTTATCAATAGTTTAACAATTGTTTATCAATAGTTTATCTTTTCTATTGTATGTTCATATTCATTATGAAATGAGGTAATCAAGTATCAAATTGGAGTTTTGACAATTTCTTTTCGTTAATTAAAACTGTATAACGAAAATATTTTGCCAAAAATGTTTGATTTATACCACTTAATGCTAATTAAAACCTTTTTTAATTGAAACTAGTTTATGTTTGATTGATAGCTAGTTTAAATGTGAAAGCCAAGTGCGTGGAACAGTGTATAAAGGATCAGCATTTACGTGACTGCTTTAAATAAAAAATTGCAATTTCAAGCAGCAGTATCTTCAGTGTTTATATTAGGGTTTTCAAGGCAATTATGATGATGATGATGATATTTGTAGCATTGAAATGAAATGTATACTTATTAACTCATTCCTCCCTGAAGAAGTCATGTGGCAAAATATAAAACAATACAGGCTGAAGGAATACCGGGGGGGGGAGGGAGGGGTAAATAGGCAAAAGTGCATGACTAAATCTGAAGATTCTTTATATGCATTAAGCATAACTGATATTCTATTTCAATTTCCAAAATTCGCAGAGGAAAACAACTGTCGATAGACGGGAAATCGTTGTCGCGAACCATAGTTTATTTTGCAAAGTTAGGAATTATTACGAAATATGGATGCTCATTTTCTTTTTTACGTTAAGCCGTGCAAAAAGTAAATAGCAACGCGCTTGCTTGCATAGGCTCATGGATGAAAGAGTGAATATGAAAGACGTACACATGCTAACACATTTGAGCGTTTCTTTTTCTCATCGGGAAGCTTGTTAATTTATCTTTTATTTTTTCACAAAGACATCGATGAAGAGTTTAAAGAAAGTCTTCTGGACTTTGTACCAAGCATTTTAGCGCCTGAAAATCTTCTGATAAAGAATATAAATGGATCTGACGTAACATGCATTGGGCTGATGGAATATTTCAAATCTTATGTTAAAATATACCAAGGAGGAGAGCTGCCTGAACCGAAATCTATGTTGCAGGTGTGTATATATTGAATTGGGATATACAATGAAACCTCTATCAGGGGGAACCTCCATACAACGGGCATATCCCCACAACAGACACCTTGCCATTGTCCCAAAGTTCCGTTGAGTGGTCAAATCCCTATTGACTAGACCTCCAATCAATGGAGAGGAACTTTCGTCCCAAAAGTGTCTGTTATGTGGTTTCACTGTATATATTTTAAGTTTGTTTTGTCCACATTGTAAGAATATTCTTGTCTTGAAGATGACAGAGAAATTCCTTTTTTGAATTTAAATTTTGTAATATCTACTTTACTGTTGTATTTATGATTAATTTCACAAAAAGTTATATTGAAAATTGACCATCAAGCCTGTTTTCGTTTTCTTGTTTTGTGTCTTTGTTTAGTTTAAGGCTGTGTGAATCGTTTTCAATGCTAATGAAAGATCTATCTTTGTAAAGATTGATATTGTTTGTGATTGCAATAATTTGCTATTTTTACGCACAGGCAACTGCAGAGGCTAACAATTTAGCTGCTTTAGCCACAGCGAAAGATCAATATAACAAAGACATGGAAAAGGTGATTGTAGATAATATTTATTGTCAATCTTCATGCAATAATTCGCTTGTTAAGCATAGGACAATTTATGTTTCATTTAGATTATTTATCCAATGTCCCAAAAAATTGCTTCCCGTGTATTTAAAAATAACAGAACGTTTACACAATGGTTTCACTTCTATTTAGTAAATTTATATCACCTTATCATTAACTTAATGTTTGGTCCAACCCCCACAAAAATCTGTCAAAAAGTGATTAGTTCTTAGCAGAAAATGAACCCACTGAAATTGGGCAAGACTTTTGCCATTTTGAAGTGAGAAACAGCTTGAGGCTGATGTAAACGAGCTCTATTGTTCTACTGGAATTCTGCAAGACATGGTTACGTTACTTTTACGTTATAATAAGAATAATAATCTAGACATTTTTATAGCGCCATATATCCACAGGATTCATACGTTACGGTTACAGTTACGTTATGGTTACGGTTACGTTTCGGTTACTTTTTAAGCTTTGTTTGTTTTTCGCCAATAACTCAGTCATTTTTTATCGAATTTCATAGGGAATTGTGCCACTCGTTAAGTTATGAACTGTGGAATCAAATTATACTATGTTAGGCGCAGTCATTGTGTTGTGTTTTAGTAAAACGGGGGGGGGGGAATGTTGGGACACTCTCTACATTTTGAATATAGGTAATCAATTTCCTTTAAATTCATAAGACGAAAAAGTATTTATTTTATTGCAGTTTATATCCTCTTTTTTTCTGGCCTACTTACAGACGAAGCAGGTAAGGGGAGTTCTGAGTAAAGTCTCCCTTCTATCCTGCGCATACTAAGTAAAGTCTGTGCGCATGTGTTATATTTATATTATGTGTTATATTTTTTAATTTGTTTATTAATTTTCAGATATGTGGAGGTGACACGCCGTACCTTTCACCCGCTGAACTCGAATCAAAGCACGAAATAAACCACGCAAAATCAATGACCTTATTTCGTGCAACACGAAAGATGGGCGGGGAAGTGTTTAGCCACGATTTTGAGGAACGTCTCACAAGAGAGATTGTGGACCACTACGAAAGCTTTGTCAAGCTGAACGACAGCAAAAACATTTTCAACTCGGCTCGTACTCCTGCGGTTTTCTTGGTTCTTATGATTGTAGCATACTTTATGTCTGGATTCTTCACCATGTTTGGAATGTACAAAATTGCGAATTTGTTCAATATTGCTCTTGGACTGTGTTTGATTTGTGTTGTGTTGTGGGCTTACATTCGATTTAGTGGGGAATTTATTGAAATTGGACAGCAATTGGATTCGGCTGCCGAATGGATTTGGGATGAGGTGAGGATTTGCCTAATGGATTTTGGATCATTTACATGTACTAAACCTCGGAAAATAGACCTATTTAGCTAAAGTTTGTTTGCACCCAATTCAAGTTATATGACAACTCGTGCTTTCAATGCACAAAGTAGAAGAATACTAGAAGTTCCCAAGGGTTTAGTACATGACTTGAATTGGGTGTAAGCAAGCCTAGTAGGTGACTAGCTCTATTGTTTTTTCTTACACGACTTAAATGTTAATAATTTCTTGCAAGGGGAATGCACATCGAACGGAAATGCTCAGTCAGTTATGCATATTCCTTGAGAGCTTTCAGTCAGTGGTGATTAGCTTCAGATAACTCGAACACTTTCGTTAACTCTAACTGTCTTTTATGTCGTTTTGAGAGCTTCATCCAGAAAAATGTTTATTAATAACAATTTTCTGGCAGTACTCACCGACTCTGGTCCTCGACTCTAAAGCTCCGGCTCTAAAGCTCGGCTCTAAAGCTCGGCTCTAAAGCTCCGTCTCTAAATTTCGGCTCTAAAGCTCGGCTCTAAAGCTCGACTCTAAAGCTCCGGCTCTAAAGCTCGACTCTAAAGCTCCGGCTCTAAAGTTCCGGCTCTAAAGCTCGACTCTAAAGCTCCGGCTCTAAAGCTCGACTCTAAAGCTCCGGTTCTAAAGCTCGGCTCTAAGGCTCCGGCTCTAAAGCTCGACTCTAAAGCTCGGCTCTAAAACTCCGGCTCTAAAGCCCGGCTCTAAAGCCCGGCTCTAAAGCTCCGGCTCTAAAGCTCGGCTCTAAAGCTCCGGCTCTAAAGCTCGGCTCTAAAACTCCGGCTCTAAAGCTCCGGCTTTAAAGCTCTGGCTCTCAGCTCTGGTTGGTGATTGCCAATAGCCACTACAATGTTTCAATTATTTTGAGTTGGTGTGAACAATTAAATATTGTTTTTCATAGGTATTCATGTACTTGTACGGAGCTGCTGTTCAGCAAGGAACTCAAGCACTGCTTCAAAGACAACGTTTGAAGAAGAAGAAAAACTAGCAATTTTAATGTACCTGAATTTTAAGAATCTTCATGGAGGAAAATTAAACAAAAATAAACTTTAGAGCAAAATTGCATGTGGTTGGTTGATCATGGACCATAAACATTGGAATTAATTTGCCTGAAATTAGGAAGCAACATGATAAAGGTGAGGATTCTTACTCTATAGTAATTACTGAATTTGTAACATAATTATGTAAACGGTAATTAATAAACGAGCAGACATTTTACAAGAGTGTGAATGTTGATCTTGTTATCTTATATGGATGCAAATTTTTTAGATTAGATTGCCAAAGAATTTTATTTGTGTTTCAAAATTCTTACACTTCTCTGTTGTTTTTTTCCAAAATAAAAGTTTTAGAAAATTCAAAACTAATTCTTTTGCAGTTTATTTCTAAATAAAAGGTTAATCCAGCGTAAATTGTTTATTCGTTGGTGGAAGTAGTACAAACAAATCAACTCAATTTTTAGCTTTTGTTTGTTTGCAACCCATTCAAGACATGTGACCAATTTCTTGACAAAACATCTTTTGATTTTTGTAGCTATTTGATGCCATGGAAAAAGCAATGTTTTGATTTTTTGCTTAAGAGAATTCGCTCCGTCTTGAATGACTAATAGCTTTGAAATTGGTGTGCCAATTTCATTATTGTTACAAAATCCGCTCTTGTTTGAACGAAGTGGCAGAATACTAAAAGTTACCAAGAGTTTGGTCACATGACTCGAATTTGGTGTAAACTACCAGAGCTGAATACTATCCAATCAAATATTCAATCAAAAAATTCAAATTAGAATGTATCGAAATTAAGTGTTTATTTACTTTCTTTCAAATACTTTTGTTTTGTATTGTTTGTTAACTTGCCATATGACTTTTCTGGCGTGAAATGCTCGTGTGTGCAAGATGTATAGTCCCAAACCCGATCTATAGTTCTACTGGCATTCAGAATTTATATTTGAAATCCAAAAACAACAATATTTTTTCTGCTGTTAGTTTCAATCATCATATACCAAACCTTTAGGCTCAAAGAGAAATCTTTGAATTTATTCATTCAATTTTTTATGGCTATCATGAATATTATTCTTATCTTTTGCACACAATTTTCTCAAATGGAAACATTTCAACTCAGAGATGGGCCTATTTATCATGACTGTAATCCAGTATGGATATAGATCTTTAGATTTTCTTTATATTAATACGCCATTGTAAATGTTTTCTTTATAATTGAAGTGTAGATTTAATTGAGTGAAGTCATTTAATTTATTGAGTATAAGTCATATTCAGCTCAATGATAACATCATGTAGTACCATAACTTACTTTATTTGGCACATAATCACACAACTCGAGATTTATTACATGGTTGTTTGCTGTCTTCCTTCACCCGCGCTCAATATCCTCCTGATATCCCGCGCTTTCTCCTGATATCCCGCGCTTGACTAACGACTTACAGACTAACGTTAAAATATCCGGCTATTCCACGATCATATTGGAAAGATTATAGGAAAATATGAAAGCAATTATAGGAAAAGAAGATAAATCATGCTAAGGTTTAACTGTGTAGACCATTCCTTTACACATATTAACGGTTTTACACTACGTAATGAAAAGATAATGCTAGAAAAGAAAGCTTTTCGCAATAGGAAACAAGTCTAATGGAAAATATATCCATATTAATTCATTCAAACATTATTCAAAACGCTTCGAACTTTTGATTAAATTAAGGGTTGCTGTAAGCATTTCTGAATTAGACTATATTGTCCCCATATAAAATGATTTCCAGAAGCTTACCATTTTGGAGATCAGTTATTCCATGACTAAGCAAATTATGATTAATGGTGCTGAGAAAACCTCTTCTCAATGAGATGTATGCTTGGCAGAGCAGAAAGAAGTGTTCTTCGTCTTCGATACCGTCATTATTGGACAAAGTATATTTGTCGTCTCTTGAAAATTATGTTTGAATTTATAAAGATTTAACTTACTCAAACCTGCCCGTAATTGAGTAAGGATTACTAACCATTTATGATCATGAATACCATAAATATGTTTGCCAGGAGGTCAAATGAGTGATAATAATTTATTTTTAAATATTAGTGCGGATGTGAAAAGCCTTGATTTCAAGATCAAGTTTATTCCATTCCAGGATTAAATAGATTTGATCGTTTGATTATATGATGGACTAAGGAGAGTTCGTATGACAATAGACCAATTTGTTTCTTACTTGATTACAGATGTTTGAGCATTGTTACCCGTATATCTCCTCATAATATGCTCTACTTTTTGGAAAAATCCAGAATTGATAGAATTACGTAAAGGATGAGGCTTTTCGAAATTGGAAGTTTTGGGCAAATATGCAAAAGTTATAGCCGTACGTTTTGGTTGCCAAAGAGATTTTTTGAAATTGGAAGTTGGCTAAATTGGTGAGGTTATAGCCTTGTTTTTGGATAAAAACGAGGCTTTTCGAATTTGGAAGTTTTCGGCTTTATTTATAGGCCTTGCGTTTTAGTTAAAAATGAGGCTATTCGAAATTGAAAGTTTTTGGCTAAATTTGTAAGGTTATAGCCCTATATTTTGGATAAAACCAAGGCATTTCGAATTTGGATGTTCTTTGCTAAAATCGTAAGGTTATAGCCTTACGCTTTGGTTAAAGACGGGTCTTTTGAAAATTAGAAGTTTTTGGCTAAATTGATCAGGACATACGTTTTGGTTAAAAACGAGGCTTTTTGAAATTGGAAGTTTTTGGCTAAATCTGTAAGGTTATGACCTTCTATATTTTGGATAAAACCAAGGCTTTTTGAAATTGGATGTTCTTTGTTAAAATCGTAAGGTTATAGCCTTGTGCTATGGCTAAAGACGAGGCTATTTTAAATTGGGAGTTTTCAGCTAAATTAATAAGGTTATAGTATTACATTTTGGATAAAAACAAGGCATTTCGAATTTGGAAGTTTTTGGCTAAATTGATAAGGCAATAGCCTTATGGGAGTTTTTGGCTAAATCTGTAAGGTTATGACCTTATATTTTGGATAAAAACAAAGCATTTCAAAATTTTTGGCTAAATTGGTAAGGTCATAGCCTTACGTTTGGGTTAAAAACGAGGCTTTTTGAAATTGAAAGTTTTTAGCTAAATTTGCAAGGTTATAGCCTTACGTTTTGATTAAAAACGAGGCTATTTGAAATTGGATATTCTTTGCTAAAATTATAAGGTTATAGCCTTACGTTTTGGAAAAAAACGAGACTATTTGAGATTCGGAGTATTTGGGAAAATCTATACTGTTATAGCCTCGTTTTTTGGTTAAAACGAAGACTTTTGAAATTGGAAGTTTTTAGCTATGTATGTAAGGTTATAGCCTTTTATTTTAAATAAAAAGAAGGCATTTCGAATTTGGAAGTTTTTCGCTAAATTTGTAAGGTTATAGTCTTATATGTTTAATAAAAAAAGGCTATTCGAAATTGAAAGTTTTTGGCTAAATATATAAGGCTATAGCCTTGCTCTTTGGATAAAAACGCGGCTTTTGAAATTGGATGTTCTTTCCTAAAGTCGTAGGGTTATAGCCTTCAGTTTTGATTAAAGACGGGGCTGCTTGAAATTGAATGTTTTGGCTAAATTCAAAAGGTTATAGCCTTACGTTTGGGTTAAAAACGAGGCTATTTGAAATCGGAAGTTCTTTGCTAAATTCGAAAGGTTATAGCTTTACGTTTTGGTTAAAGACGGGGGTTTTCAAAATTATAAGTTTTTGGCTAAATTGGTAAGGTTATAGACTTACTTTTTGGTTGAAGACAGGGTTTTTCAAAATTATAAATTTTAGGCTAAATTGGTAAGGTTATAGTTTTTTAGGCTTACGTTTTGGTTAATAAAAGGGGTTTTCAAAATTGGAAGTTTTTCGCTAAATTTGTAAGGTTATAGTCTTATATGTTTAATAAAAAGAAGGCTATTCGAAATTAAAGGTTTTTGGCTAAATATATAAGGCTATAGCCTTATGTTTTGGTTAAAAACGAGGCTATTTGAAATTGGATATTCTTTGCTATAATTGTAAGGTTATAGCCTTATATTTTGGATAAAAATAAGGTATTTTGAAATTGGAAGTTTTTCGCTAAATTTGTAAGGTTATAGCCTTATATTTTGAATAGAAAGAAGGCTATTCCAAATTGGAAGTTTTTCGCTAAATTTGTAAGGTTATAGTCTTCTATGTTTAATAAAAAGAAGGCTATTCGAAATTAAAGGTTTTTGGCTAAATATATAAGGCTATAGCCTTATGTTTTGG
>JAYJMH010001977.1:0-29017 GCA_036873815.1 Phacellophora camtschatica
GAAAATGTGCGTTTGTTTATGGTGTAAAAAGAGATGTTTTGATGATCGGAACATCTCTTTTCTCGTTTTCAATTTCGTGCCTCGTTTTCAATCGACAAATACGTCATTGTGAAATAGGTCTATTCTTGATGGGGCGATTCTCTTAGATGTGGTAGTAGTGCGTAGCTTTACAGTTAGATGGATGTTGTACTTAAGTGTTTTTGCAAGGTATAGGGTGAAAAATATTGCATTAAGACAGTCTCTTGTGGTAATCCGGTGTTTGTTGTGAAAGGTTGGCTAAAACTGTTTCCACATCTTCTGTGTATTCTATTTCTTCAAGCATTACCTTCCTAAAATTCAGTTCAGCTCTATCTACAAAATGTGCCAAATCTTCTATTAAAGTTTTTCTGTGAATCGTATCGAACGCTTTTGATAGGTCCATTAGTAGGATGTGGAGATCATAATCATTGCATGATACTGCCTTCTCGATCATTCCGCAAGCTAAAATTTATTAAAAGCTTTTTGCGAAGTATTATGGCCCAGGAAAGGCTAAATGACTTGGCCGTGTTGAAAGAAGCGATCTTGCGAAGAAAGTGGAATTTAGTGACGTTATTCAGGCATTTGCACTAAAAATGCCTGCAAAGCATGATTTCAAAATTTATTGAATTTCTTTTTAATGAAGTAGAAGTGAAGCTTAACTAAAGGATTCAACTTTTTTTGTAATGAATGACAACAAAAAGAGTAAGTTTTATTTTATTGCAACTATTTATGATTCAATTATGGAATATTTGTCATTCTGCTGAAATTGTTTTCATCCTGAAAAAGGATATTTTAAACTACATATACTACCAACCATCAAACTACGGGATGGTCGCTCTAATTTGATTTGTTTTTTACCACACCTTTATATCTGTTATTCATACCATTTTTACCACCGTGGATCACCGGGACGATGCGAATTCACCACTGGGATGGTGTATTATTTATCTCTTAATTTTTTTAAGAGATTGTGTCTCTAAATTTGAAGCGTCAAGAGACTATTACCTTTTTGGTCTCATTTTCTTCATTTATCTTATCTTATTCTTTGTATTTCCATTTCACCCGTTGCTTATAGATATACATTCCTTTTCTTATTCATTCTAATACTGACGTAGCAAGGGTTCTAATTAAATAGGGGCTTAGAGTACAAGTAGGGACTGCATAACTGAATTTGTTATGAGCGGTACTGGGCCGTTCTGTTGTTGGAAATGTGTTTTCCTGGTTCAGTCACAGGTCAAGGGTTAAGGAGTCTCGATCTCACCATGCGGTCTAAAACCTAAGTAGATACGTTTTTAATATATTTCGATCGAACAAGTCGATTAATTTTACTCCCTCCCTCTCTCCTTAATCCCTTTTATTTTATTAGTGACAACTGACTTTAATGTCCCTTACAATCTTTCTTTGATATTTCTTGGTATTTTATTGTCCCTTACAATCTTTCTTTGATATTTCTTGGTATTTTATTGCTGTCCTCTTTTCGATTGTGACACAGGTTTATCAGTTTTAGGAAATGTGTTTTCCTTGTTCAGTCACTGACCATAAAATACTCTGTTGGCCATGCAGTAAGGGGTGGGGTCAAGAAGCATATTCCATTCGAAGGGAAGGTCCAGTTCTATACAAACTTCCATGCTAATCTCATTGTATGCGTATTGAAAGAGTAATGGATAAGTTGCAATGACCTTAAGTCTGACATTAATTCTCCAGCCTCTCGGAGAGCTGTCTGGTCGAGGCTGATGCACGAATGCCCAACTTCCTGGATTTTGTTCTTGCATTAATTGTTTATGATAATTTTGAGGGGATTAATAAAAAATGCGAGTGGATGTAGATTATGTAGAAAAAGATTAAATGCCATTTAACTAATTCGTTGCCTAATGTCTTCCAGACATCCAATACAATGCCTAAAAATATAACAAAGCTCTTGATATGGTGATTAGTACCCATGATAAGACAAAGGCCTACTTAGACACGCCAATTAGACACACAAACAGAACTGTCATAGAAGCATAGCAACCACTAAAAATCAATTAAGCAATAAGCAACAAGCATTGGATTATCCAAACAAATTAATTATATTGCAACTATGATTATGAAGCACATAGAAGGACAATGCCATTATAATCAACTTAAACTCATGCCGCAATGATTTTTTTCTGATGTCAGCGGGAAGGAGTACGATGCAAAAAACAAAAAACAAAAATATCTGGAAGAGCAAAACTAATATTCCGAAAAACGTTAATTTTAACCCAAAAGCTGGCAATTGTGAAGAAGCTTGATAACCCACGAGTAGCATCAGGAGCAATCTAAGATGCCTCAGATCGACATCCAAACTTGTATTTAAGATGCCTCGCTTCTGTTTGTTGATACCAACGCTGAATGGAAGTTGCAGGCTGTGCCTAGTCCACCAATGAAATTCTTCTTGAAATGAAAGAAAAGTGGTAAGAAAATAACCAAAAATTGTTGTCATATAGTTAGCATCCGGCACATTTAATAAATAAATGCCAGGTAAAATAGTAACTGTTTTCTAGAATACAACCAGCCTGACGAACATAAACGCCCTCTACGAAACATTTGACCATATTCTCCAGAGCCAAACTTCTTCCTGGGCTATTGTCTATGCTTAAGCTGCTTAAGCTTTGGCCTAACCAGTATTAAAATTTAGTGGGTGAAATGAAATGAGTAATTAGAAACAGCTGTACAAAGGTTATTTAAATTACTTATCTTGATTTCATATTCCACCAGGTACAACCCTATAAAGCTACCGTGACTCAATCTGTTATTTGATGTGATGCAAATCTTTGAAAACATTTGTAATAGTTAGTTAAATTTGCAAACACTATTCTATCCCAGTTTTTATAGGCTATATCCGTGATCATCAAAAGTTGTGCTACAATTGTTGCCAAGATGAGCTTGGTAGCTCTCAAGGCCAATTTACACGATCGTATTCGGGTAAAAGTAATATTGTTTTCTTTTTTTGTTTTGAGTGAGAACAGCATTTAGTCCAACAACTTCAACCAATCTTTAGTCCGACAACTTCTCTTCTTTCTCGTAATCTCTTTTGTGACTCTCGTAGAGCACATCCAAGAAAAATGGCAGCTACCGCCTTTTCTTCTTGATCACCGCTATCATAATATTCTTCATCACCACTATCATCTCTATTTTGTTTGAATTGGACTTCAGATGTGAATTAGCGCGCAACATTTTACGCGCGCTTGTGTAGCAGCACTCGGTGTGTTAATTTTGAATGGAGCGAATTGTCGGTGCCTTTGAAAACCTTGCATGAAAGAAAAACAATTTGACCATCGTTCGAATAAAAATTCTGTGATGGCCAATTAAAAGGGATTCATTTCTGCTGAGTTAATTTGCTGCCACATCACTTCAAGCAACTTTTAAGCCCGTCTACACGATCACATTCTGTGATCACAGAAAAAATTTGGAGTAAATTTTACCTGAATATGATCGTGTAAATCGGCCTTCATCAATAAAAAGCTCCCAAAATCATCGGTAAAATCCTAATGTGGCTGTGTCAATTTATGAGAAATGGTACTATAACCTGAACAAATTTCAACGGATTGGACATTTGTTGGCTGTTGTTAATGGTAGAAAAGCTCTACCGAAATCTGACAACCGGAAGTCGATTAAAATGGGGGTCAATTTGAAGATTGCCACCATTTAGCTAGAGAGAGCTTGTAAATTAGCAAGACAACCATACCTTGGTAACAAAATCATCTTACATATGTTCAAGTTATTTTACGTGGCATATCAAATTAAAAAAAGGTTTTGGTATTTGACTACTTATTTGAAGATTACGCAAGTTTTGAATTGACTAAATGTTGGTGAAAAAACATCTTTGCATTTTTCAATGCACAAGGCATAAAGCCATCTTACAGATGTTATATGCATCAAACCATCTTACGCACGACTTTCGGACGTATTTTGACTCAAATAATTCTTAACATCGGACCGGAGAACGAATTGGAGTTTCGTAATTTGCAAAAGGTCTATAACGTTCCCTATATTTCCTAATATTTAAAATGTGACTATTACTTAAGTTCTCACTTCCTGAGGTCAAGGTTTTGATTAGAAGTTTTCCATAATTAAAGGTTTTGATTAAAGTTTTTCCATAAATCTTTTTGGTTTTCCAACATTATCTCTCAACTTTTCAACGACGAAATTTTTCTTTTTTTCTTTTTAACACACCCTTAACTTCATTGCGCGCTTTATTATACTATGAACTAATATTTTGAACTGTTAAAACACGATGTCTCGGCTGTTTGTCGCACTTCCTTATTAACCCAGTATTATTCTTAATTCTAATTTCTTTCAATTGGGCTTTCAAGTATGCAGAATTAATGTTATCAAATTTCATGTGATTTGGGAAGTCAATTTTCCTTTGATTGTCAAGAAAACATTTTCTTTGTGTAATGTTTCATAACGCAAATTTTAATGAGTGTATTTGTGGGTCTTAGCCCGGCTAATTTTTCTTGTGCATGATATTAGTTGGGGATCAGATTGTCCAACATCAATGATGCCATGCTGTCTAATTTACATGAAAGATCTTTTCAGTATATGATCTCTAATTGTTGATGAATTTGGAGTGATTCGTGTTGCTGGTGTTATTAATTGTTTTTTTTTTTTTATTTATTCATTTAAAATTTTACAATAACAATCTTACTTTCTACTATACATACCCTAATTACTATTCTACACCACTGGGACGATGCCATGGGGAGCGAAAGACAACGACTACCCCATATCCGATAATAAAGAGACACACAACGTTGAACTAACATACAACTATACTACTTAAAATTAAATACAAATGGATACTATACTTTATTCTGTCTGACATTAGATGTCAGGTCAAGGTTTCCAAGAAAATAGATAAAACATTGTCACGAGCGCAACACGTTCGTGGAGTCTCAATTCAGGCTCAAGTTAATTCCATTCAGATAAACAGTTTGGATAGAAGCTAGACTTGATTGAATTTTTCTGTCCTTGCCTTTAATCGCCTAATGACATCTTGTAAACGAAGACGGTACTGCGACTGATGAAGAGGGGGAATTGGATCTACTGTATACTCGAGGCAAAGATTATATACAAACTTTTAGAACAAGGTAAGGCGTCTACTCAATCTTCGGGAACTCTGTGATTCCCATCCAAGTTCTGTGTACTTCCTCTCTCGAGATGTTCCCCTCTATGTTCCTGTTACAGCCAAAGCAGCAGATTACTGAGTAGACTCTAGATTTTCCATTAAATTTGGTAAAGTGATATTTTGACTGAATTCATATAGCTTAGCAGGAATATGGTAAATGACATCACCATAGTCCAGGTGGGGTCGAACATAGTGCTTATATAGTTCGTTTAGAGTATGCCTGGGCAGATACTTGGAGAGATATTTTAGCAAACCAATGCTCTTTCTAGTTTTAGATATAGCAGATTTTATGTGAGCTGAAAAAGATAGCTTTGAGCCCATGATAATTCCTAATTGTTTATGTTCATCTACTTTCTTCACAGGTATATCGTTAAAAAGGATCATTGGATGATCAATTTCATTTTCTTCCTTGAAAATGTTAATTCAACAGCTTGCTTTTTCAGATCAGGATTAAAGGACATTCTCCAAGCTTGAGCCCACTGACTTATTAAGTCCAAGTCATGGTTCATATCATTGGCTGCTGAGTTGGAATCTTCAACCACTGTGAACAATGATGTATCATCAGCAAATAACTTAGCATTGCACGTCAAGCCTACGGCTGGATCATTTATGTACACCATGAAAAACAAAGGTCCCAGAATAGAGCCCTGGGGCACCCCTTCTGAGATATCTCCCCAATTTTAACTCTGTCCATTCAGTACAGCCCTCTGCTTTCGATTCTTGAGAAAACTTTGGATTAGAAGAAGAAGTTGTCCCGAGAAACCACATCGTTTTAATTTATAAATTAGGTCATCGTGCCAGACCCTAACAAATGCTTTAGAAATATCAAGATACACAGTGCGAACGTCGAGAGGAGGATTACAGTCAAAAGCTTGAAATATGATGTGTGTTATCGAGAGTAACTGGTTAACTGTTGAGTCACCTGGACGAAAACCTGATTGATTTGGGTTAAGCAGATCATGTTATACAAGATGCGAGTATAGAGAATCGTATATTAGTTTTTCAAGTATTTTCCCAAAAATTGGTAAAAGAGAAATAGAACCGTAATTCCCCTTCAGATTTTTCTCATTTTTCTTATGGACCGGCACTACATTTGCATATTTCCATATTTTGGGAAATAAACCATGCCTCAAACAATTTGTGAAAATTATTTTAAGTGGAGGAACCAATGCAACATCGCTTAACTTTATCATCCTCACAGATATTTCATCCCAGCCATTTTTGCTTTTTTGGTAGACCTTGTGCAGAATTGGTAAAACCAAGACACATTTCCTTTTTGATAGCTATTGCTTGAGCCTAAATAAACATTTTCATTTTCATGATGCATGAAATGATAATTGTTAAATGTGTGATGTGTGAATTTGCATGTTTTTTTATGTGAAAGCATGAATTAAAGGAGCTCAGGGTGGCCACTTATTGTTGCTGTCCAGGCTGGAAAACTAAACTTTCATTCACTCGCAAGCTACAACTACATTATTATGCACAAAAATTTGGTTCTCACCGGTCTACGTAAACCTTTTCCAAGTTGGACCTTTCTCCTTTTTTCCTTTTGATTAAAAATTAATGGCAATGCAAAAGGGTGTTTCTTTAATTACTCTTCAAATAAAGAATTTTTTATCACAGTCAGAATATCTTAAAAGTCCCCAATCGATTTACAAGAACAATATTTGGGTTTCTTTTCAATAAAATTAGTTTTTAAAAGTAAAAGAAGCAAAGGATTTCTTGAAATTAGATTTTCCCATGAATTTATTATTGCAAAAAGCCATTCACATAAGTCTGAGTTGGTCAGAGAGACTACGACTAAAAATCTCTTCTAAAACCATTTCTACATCACATGAATACAATTACATCTGTGACATGGAAAACCTGAGGCAGAGGGGCCATGCCTCTCCATTTTTTTGCAAACTTCTATGCCCTCTTTTTGAAAAAAGTTTACCTTGTTGTTTTGATGTGCCTCTTTTCCCTTTGTTCTCTGCCTCCTACTTCTGAGTTGCTTCCTACGCCTCTGAATTACATTAACTTTAATTAAGTCAGTAAAGTAATATTATCTTCCATGAGAGTTTAAACAGTGCTACGTTTAAAACTAATTATCTACAAATATAATATACATTAAATAAAAAACTACTTACTTACAATTCTACAACATAAAAGAAAACACTAAGAATATCATAGAAATCTAATTAATTTGAAATATGATAAACTAAAGATAAATTAAAATTAAACACCTCTATCTTATGATGGTAGAAATAGCTCTAAAAGGGTCAATGAAGGCTTTGTTTCCATATTGGTCCCTTAGAAATGGTGAACAGAAAGTTAAATATAAGATCACCATATGAAAACAAACAGAATTACAGCTAAGTACACATTGTGGCCGAATTTTAGGAATATGTAAGTAAATAGAGCGTATTCTTGTTCTTTTTTCAGTTAATTTTGAAATAGAATTATTTAATTTTATGTTTGAAAATATTAAAATTTTTAAGGTTATTGAAATATGTAGGTAAGCCGTTCCAAAATTTTCGTCCTAACTACGACATTTTTCTTTGGCCGAAGTTGTTTTTTCCGAAATGGGAGATCTAACTTGTGCATCCGGCCATGTGAAGTCGCTTGGAAATTTCTGACATATGCGGTGTTTTGAAACTGATATTTTCATATTGTACTTTTTATATAAGAAAATTAGTCGCCCTTGGTCGGGCATTTTTTTTTTCTCAGCGATTTAGTTGCCATTGATTCGCCTGAGAGGCCCGTGTTGTTGCCTTGAGATGCTGCTTGATTTCAACATCACCTCTTCTTATGTCTAGTTGTCTTAGCTGTTTGCGTTTCGTATGGTTACTGAAAAGGATTGATTTCATTTGTCTTCTCCGAAGCGAATATTTAGTTTGTTATCTACGAACCAATCACAAAGATAGTTGAAATTTTGGTTCAAGCTATCTTCTACCGCATCTTATCAATGTCCCTAGAACTGAAAACCACTACAAATATTTTAGTTTGTTGATAGGATTTTAACCATATAATAACTGAGTCGTTAGAACTAAAGTGGATAATTTTTGAAACTTTTTGAAAATTAGAAGAAGCCCCGACATTTTAAAGCTGGTTTCTCTTATTGTTGTCACGTGTGGGTCAAATTCAACCGTTGAAAGAGCATTTTTAAGGCTTACTTTATTCTTTTTCAAATCACATGAATTTCTCAAAAACCTGAGCTCTAACCGATACTGGTATGCCCCCCATAAACGATACTACTTGATACTCTACCGATCACAATTGGTAGCAAAATTTATCATAAATGAAGCTACATAGCTTCTTCAGTTCACTTATTTACTCACGTATCATTTACCAAACAAAAAGAAACTCATAAATACAAAATTTTAATCCATCACAACATCTGCGACTGGATAACGTTTTCTGTTGGTAAGAATTTAATTGTAATCAAGATTCTTATTTGTCTATATCTAATATCTATAAAAAAGGGATCGATTTGTAACAATAGTGAAATGGACACACGCATTTCAAAGCAATTAGGCATCCATGACAAAGAGAATTCTCTCAAGCAGAAAACCAAAACGTGGCTTTGTTTGTTTTGATTTTCTGCTTGAGAGAATTGCTTTTGTTGGCTAATCGCTTTGAAATTGGCTTGCCAATTTCATTATTGTTACAAAATCTGCCCTTGTTTATTTAATCAGTTTATTTTTTTAACGAGATTAAATATTTTTTTCCCAGACCGCAACAGTATCAGAAGTAAGAAGAGCATATAGAAAATTATCTCTGGTGGTTCATCCCGATAAGAATGACAGTCCAGATGCAGAAACAAAATTTAGACAGGTGACACTTCATTAATCTTATCTTGGATAGTACAATTATTTTATGCTTTTTTATATTAATGCAATCATTTTAAAATCTTTAACTTCCATGATTCCTATTGATAGTATAATGTTTTATTTCGACATTTTTGCAGCTCGTTGCAATTTACGATGTTTTAAAAGATGAAGAAAAAAGGAAAAAGTGAGAATGATTACCATATTTCATTTTAAGCTATTTTTATCAAATATTTCTCATTAATGTATTTTTGTCGTAAGCCATCAGGAATAATGTAAAAACCCGAGTATAAGAACCTAATTTTGGTCCTGCTAAGATTCTTAAATTAAGATCATATTTTAGCTTAATTGATGAGGGGGTAGTGAACAAATAATATTCAATTTTACTTGGTAAATATGTCTATAATTTTATAAATGTCTTTAGTGCTTTGATAACAGATTTATCATTTCAATGGATGCAGATATTTCACTATGTAGCAGATTCTTAACATTGGAAGGTTCTTATATACGGGTTTTTACTGCAATGCTCTCCAGTTTAGAAAAATTCTTCTCTTACCTTTGAATAGCATCTCCAGTCATTAAAGGACAACCACAACAACCATTCACCAAAACACAACCGCAAAAACCATTCACCAATGGATAACATCCAATCACTAAGACCATTCCGAGAGCCTGAATACAAATCATACTGTATCACTTTTTGTCTGTCTAAAGCTTTTCTCGTCATTCTCATCACCTATGAAAAAGACACCTCCAATCCATATCTTAACATGAAACATGAAAATGGGGAGCTATTTACAGATGAATGCATCAAGTTACTAGAACAAATTACTACAGAGATCAAAAGCGGCAATTACTCGGAATTTCGGAATCAAAGCTCGACAAAAGCATATTAATCACTCACTCACCATGGGTAGTTAGACACCGCAGGTGTACTTACATTGTCTTCACATTTTGTTTTGAATGCTATTTCTTTCAAAAGTGACGTCTGTTTTCTGTTTCCTATTCTGCAACAGTCACATTTTTAGTCTTTAGGAACTTTAAATTAAATCTTCTTCTATAACACTCTTCTATAACATAAGTTAAATCTTCTTCTATAACACTTAAAGAACAAAGGTATCAAACTTTAAGTTAAATCTTCTTCTATAATACTCTATTAGAAACTAAAATATCAAAGATTAAATTCCTCCACAGCAGCTTCGCGAACATTTTAGCCTCTTAGGACACTCTGTTTGCTTTATTTAAAATGTAAAGAATTTTTAGTACTTGGCTTAATTTCCAGGTACGATCAAGTGCTTCGAGATGGACTGCCAGACTGGAGGCAACCAATCTACTATTACCGAAAAGTCAAAAAGTTGGGTCTTGCTGAACTGGCAGTTTTATTATCTGTTGTTTTAACTTTAGGCCACTATATCGTTTCATGGGCTGTGTATCTTGAAAAACTTTTTGAAATGGTAAGCTAATTTTTGTGTTTTCAATAAATGTGGTATAAGATCGTTTATCTTTGTTATGGACATTATATCTGAAAGATAAAGTACGTAGAAGCATTCTAAGTATGTACTGTGCAGTAACATTTTTTAAATTTTGCTTTGATGTTTAATGGCAGTTTAGTTTTACTGCTATAAAATTAGAACACTTTTGGACAATTAAGCAAGAGTGGCTTGAAAAATGTGCTTTAAATATTTTCTCATGCAAATTAACAAACTTTTTTTAGGATCTTGAATAAACCAATCTTGAAGTATGCTTGGTATTAAAATGGGAAAACCGTATTTTGAGGGCACTTTGGTCAAATCTGCTGTTTGAAAAGATTAAAAATGTATCTTGACGTACTGTTAACATGAAGTAAATTATATGGAATTTTCAATCAAGGGAAACATTATTATATTTCAAAAGTGTCTCACGTACTTTTGTTACTATTTACGTATTTTGATACCAGATATTTTAAGTACTTTCGTTACGTATTTTAGTGTACTTTTGTCAAATCTGCTGTATGAAAAGAGTTAAAATGTATCTTCTATCCATTTATATATCAGTTAAACTACAGGACCAATAAGTATATTTATTACGTATAGTTTTGGTAATAGGTCAGTAAAAGTCTTGACGTACCGTTAACATTGAATTTTTTTAAATGTTAATTTTTAATGATTAATAACTAAACGAAGTTGTGATTTTGAATGGCTTTCTACTCAGGAAGAAATAATTGCGCCACTGAAGAAACGTAGAGAGAAGAAAAGAGCAAGAGGAAAAGCCGTGTCTGATGATCTTGATATCACATCTACTACCGATATTTTAGGTGAGACCTGAATTCAAATATCTTTAATTTTAACGATTCGAAATAAAAACACTGACGATATGTTTGTTTTCGTTAAGCCCTCAAGGCATCGAACTTTATGTTGTCCTCTTGCATCAACGTCAAACAAAAGCAAGGCTCCTCTACAGCGGCTTTGCAAATGTGTGGACATTTTTGGACCACCACCCGGAATTTTGCATCCATCAGTGCATTTTTCTGATTTTTTCTGTTAAAATATAGTTGTCTGTTAAAATTGAAAAAACTTTGGATTTTGGTTGGATTTTTGGATTTCATCAAACGTGGTGATTGATTTCTGATTTTTTTCGCAGAACAAAATTTTGGTTACAAGAAACCTGCATTCAGAGACCTGCTGCCATTTATAATATATCGAGGACTCCTTTCCACGGTGACGGGAATTCCTCAGAACATTCGTGACATAAAGATGAAATATGAGGAATTCAAAGAGAAAAAGAGACTGAAAGAAGAGGAAGAAAAAGAAAAAGAAAAAGAAAAAGAGAACGAATGCATTGAACTGAAAGGTAATGTGACTTTGCATTTCAGTACTGGGTGTCCCAAGAAAAACCTTACTTTGGTTTTGTAACTTCATTACAAAAACTTGAGTACGGACCTCTATATGATTACTTGCAATGGGAAACCTCATAACTAATGAACAATTTGAAACCTCATTGCAAGTGTGTGAGTGGAGATATTATTGATAGTCGACAGTTCGAGAAAAAACAAAAACAAAGCAGTTCGTGATACTTTCAGAAGCACACCGTTTCAATTCATGTGTAACCGCGTAAACAAAGCCGCGTCATTGACTGCGAATTGTTACTACCAAAGCTAGCTGTCAAAGTGAAGAAGTTCCTTCACTTGAACTATGCGAAATTATAAAAATTCTTGAACTCTTGCATTTCAAACAAATAGAAAATTCCAATAATTCCGTTCCTACATTTACGTTCCTACATTTGCGTTTACGATCAATGAGGTCTGAAATTGTTCGTTAGTTATCTGGCTATCTATTGCTCGTAAGCATTATGAGTTTTGTATTCTCGCGTTTGTAATAAAGTTGCAAGACAGATGTGAGTTATTGCTGGGACACCCGGTATAAGAATCCAAAATGTATTACCTTTTTCCTGCACATCGATTTTATCGTAAAAGCTATCTTTTAATTTTAATTTTGGCAAATGCACCGAAATCTACAGAAAAACACTTTAATTTATGTTTTAAAAACTTAGGAAAGCACATCATTTTGAGATACGAGAAAGAGAGATCCTAATTATTTTTAAACTGGGCGCCCTAAAAGTAGATTTAGTCTGAAATTCGTGCCTGATTACATAGGACTTTTGTTAATATGGCTGAAATTTAATGTGAAAATATTTTCAAACTTTAAATTACAGACTAAAAAGCTGGATGAAAACGATAAAAATTAACAAGTTTAGAACGAAAATTTTGCTTGAGTAGGCCAAGGCGGGTTAAACTTTCAGTTCGCAATTGGAAATCTTATATACTCTGTATATAGATATACATATACTGATGGACCACGAAAACCTACACCAGCTCAGTTCTTTTAAAATAAGTCGAATGAAGATTTTATTGTCCAAAGACTGAACTTATGTTTGATATAACATTGGGTATTGTTTGATTAAAAATACCTTCCGAAATTTCTCCATCAAAAGCTAAATCTTCTGAGATTTAGATAAGGCGTTTGCGATCATATTCCAGTCCACGTTTTTTATTTGAATACAAAGCCATATATTTGAAATTGACATGGGAAACGAAATTTAAAAACGTATCTCACATATTCATCAAAAAAGATATTTCCAAACACAGCTTTGTTCCAAATGTAAAACGCAGACTCGAACATAACGGCGAATATATAATTTAGAAGCAGAGAAATGGATAGTTTTCTAGCAAATTTTAGGAGGGCATTATTTACAAACTAAGACCGGAAGTTACACTAAACACTAGTTTAGACTTGTGGCAACAAGCTGAAGCAAATAAAATTTAGATTCGACTTATTTTAAAAGAACTGAGTTCGATCTAGCTTGTGTAGTTTTTCGCGGTCCACCCCGTATATTTCTTATTTGTTTTTTTTTTCATTTATCTCATTTTTTAAGGTTTGAGACTTGCAGTATATTGTCAGCTTCAATGGCCTGTGAGCAGACTCAAAATAAAATTAAAATTAAAACTAATTTGAAAAATTGGATTTTTTTTCCATTATTATTACTTTTTAAACTTACAACTTTAAACTTTACAACTTCAAATACGTAATTCGCTGCCTTGTATATCCTATTTCTCACAATCATGAAAATGGTTAGAATTTTATATTTCAATAAATTTGGGGATATCGTTCAACCTAACGACTGTTTAGCCTAGCTGTACAGAATTTTGAAGAGTTACCAAAATAATTAGAAGATTTTCATGCAATGAAAGACTTATGTAGGTCACTGCATGGCGTAGCATGAGAATTGAAATGGGCGATTCTTCTACCCTAAAAATTCAACAAGCATATACACGAGGATCGTTTCTTTGACATCAGTTGAACTTGTTGCTTTTTGATGAGGTATTTTTCTTATTATTTAATTGATGCCTCTATTCGACATGTACAACACATTATATTTGTTGCCACACTGTGGCACACAAATTTCATTTTTAAATTGTTTATGCTGTCCCACATCTGACAATCAAATGTTTTTACAAGAAAAACCGAAGCAAAAGAAAAAACCGCAAGTAAAGATGAGAGATGCTTCTGAGATTGAAAACGATCTTCCATTGGCTTCATCTATTCATCTTCAAGCAACTTGCACAAACGTAGAAGTTGATCATGACCAAGTGTCAAAAGCTGTAAGTTGAATACGTTTAAACAGAGGCGAATTTTTTAAGAATAGTGAAACTGAAATACAAGTTTCCAAGCGATTATCCCTTGAAAACAAACAAAACCTTGTCAACTGGAAAACAGAAAATAAAACAATGTTGCGTAGGAGATGTTTTCTTTTTCCAGTTGAGAGGGTTTTGCTTTGTTCTCCAGGGGTAATTGCTTTGAAGCCCGTGTGTCAATTTCACTATTGTTATAAATTCACCTCTGTTATACGTTTTTTATTTTGGTAAAACAATAATCACTACCGTTGACTATTTTATTTATCTGTTCATTTTATCCCTGTAGACCCTAAGCAGCCATCTTTTTGATAACTCGACACTGGCTGGTCAATGGACATGGTTCTTTACAAAAATTATAACGATAATGTTTTAGCTTTGAGGCACAATTCTGTGTCAGAACATTGGCGATTGTGGTTGGGAACATGGCTAGAAATGTTCATTTAATGCTTGTGACCAAATACATTTCGCCTTCAAATTTCCTGCAAGATATAGGCAATTTAACATAATAAACAACGTAACTTTCGTCAAGATTTCTACAAAATTTCCTGCAACATTATTTTTTGAAAAAAACTCATTGGTCATACGGTCGAGTGCTCTTTCATGCCATGGCTGGAAATATCTTGTAAGTGTTTGCATTGAATAAACATGTAACAATTCAATTTTATAGAATACTGAATGGTCTGAAGAGGATTTGTCTGCCCTTTCAAAGGCCATGGTTAAATTTCCCGGAGGAACACCTGGAAGATGGGACAGAATTTCTCTCGAGACTGGCAGAACTGTTCAAGAGGTAGTCATTTTCATATTGCAAAGTAATTTCTTTGTGCAGATGAATTATGTGTCAAGGCTCTTCATGCCTTTTTCTTTGTCATTTTGGTCCACACAATGTGTCAAAACAAACCAACCTTGTTTCCATGTATATTTCTAAAGGAAATACTGTTGGTGCTTCAGTATGCTAACTTTCTTATTGTACGCGTGATGTATCCTCATTGTATGACAAATATTATTCATTATTAAGATGTACATTTCTAAAAAACTTTTAAAAATGAAATGTATAATTGTTATATGTCATATATCTGAGTGCAGACCGGGGACCGAAATCTATATGACTACTTGGTACAAGGGGTATTCATTTCTGAAAAAGACCCTTGGGAACAAGTTTGAAGACAAACAAGAAATGATACTGGATTTAAGATGACTCACGATGCGATAATAATTCGTCATAATAAAGCGACCTATCGGTGATTATTATTTACAGCTGAGGTTACTTTTTGCTAGAATTGTTTTCTTTCAAAAGAACTCGAATCTAGTGCCTATTACTTTTATCGCAAATTGTGTTACAGATATTTGTTTTGTTAGGTTTTCTATTTATACTCTTTCGTTTGTACTAATTTGTAAGAATTCGTTTGTACTGATTTATAAGAATTCACCCAGACCTTACGGCTACGATGTTTTAGTTTTGTACGTATTTTTATCAATGTCATAGCTCTGAGTGACGGAATGGAAAGATCTTGACTTATCAACAGTAACATCCTACTCGAGATTTGTATCAATTTCATGGCTTATGTCATTTGCATCAATGTCGTGGCTCTGAGAGATGGGATGGAAAGAGGATAATCTTGACTGATCAACGTTAGCATCCTAAAAGTGGGCAATCGCAATAACTTTTTGTCGAACTGAAAAACTTCAACAATTCAAAATAAAATTATTTAGTTGGCAAAGTAAAAAGTTTTACCGAAAATATTTTCCTGATTCAACTATTGCGAGTAACGGAAATGTACCTATGATAACTGGGAGCACATATGAAAAGGGTGTTGGGTTTTATGTTTTGTTTTTATTCCTTTAGGTAACGAAAAAGGTCAAAGAAATGAAAACTTCTCTCAGTACTACTGGATCTATTACGTCCGGCAGTAAGGACATTTTTTTTTACTGATTTTTATTTTAGGCGTAAATAAAGAAATATATAATTTAATACCATGCTGTTTGGTGTTTGATTTTCAAGCTCAGCTATGTGGTTCAAGTTTGTATTGTGTTCATTAACATACGAGAAGTATAGTATTTATTATTTTATTTATTATATACATTAATATCATTGTAGTTTGTATTTAAAAATAAGATTTTAAAACCTGTGTTTATTTGAGATAAGTTAGATAATAGATATCACAAATTTATTTTATGTTTCAATTTTTCATATTGGATAAAAATTTGATTTGATTGTTTTCAAAGGTTTACAGGCTTCCGCCGTTATTGGAAAGCGAGCTGCATTTCAGATTAGTGATGACATCATGTCAAAAGCTATTGAAAGTGAGTTGAACCCAAAGCCGGTTTTGACGGTAACAACAAATGACCTATATATGACGCAAGATGATATACCTGATGATTACGACCAGGGAATTCCAAACGAGGACGAAGATTCAGACGTTGAGCAATACAAACAAGTCCGAAAGCGGAAAATCAAGACGAGACCAGAGCCGGAACCAGAACCCGAAAAAAAAGACGAGTCAGAGAAGGCCTTAGCTGAACCGACCGATTGTCAAAAAGATGTGGAGAAGGATAAAGAAGAAACTAAGAGTGAAAAGGGTAAACCAGAAGACATCTGGTCACAAGTGCAACAAAAATGTTTGGAAACAGCACTTGCACAAACGCAGAAAAATAAAACAGACCGTTGGACACATATTGCACGAGTGGTACCCGGTAAAACCAAGGTATGCAATTTCATTTTTTTAAGCCTTCAGTAAATTTAATTTCACACTTTCGTAAATTTTCAGCAGTTACAAAAAACCACATTCATAATTCGAGATAACGGGCACTCGAGATAGCAGATGTAGATGCTGTATTTTGTTTTACATTACGCTATAGTCGACTACAGTCCTAGTAAAGAAGAGTGCAGTCATAAATAATTAAGATTATAGTCCTAGTAAAGAAGAATGTAGTCCTAAATAAAGAAAACTAGCGTCCAAGTGAAGAAGACCATAGTCCTAAATAGAAAAGACTATAGTCTTAGTAAAGAAGAGTGCAGTCATAAATAAAGAAGACCATAGTCCTAAATAGAAAAGACTGTAGTCCTAGTAAGGAAGACTGTAGTCCTAGTAAAGAAGACCATAGTCCTAAATAAAGGACTATATTCCTAGTAAAGAAGAGTACAGTCATAAATAAAGCAGACTATAGTTCTAGTAAAGAAGACCAGTCCTAAATAAAAAATAATATAGTCCTAGTAAATAAGACTATTGTCCTAGTAAATAAGACTAGTCGTAAATAAAGACTATAGTCCTAAATAAAAAATTCTATAGTCCTAGTAAAGAAGACTAAAGTCCAAGTAAAGGAGACTAAAGTCCTAAGTAAAGAAGACTATAGTCGTAGTAAAGAAGACTGTAGTCCTAGTAAAGAAGACTGTCGTTTTATAGCTTACCACCATATTTACGTAGTAAGTTAGTTTATTTGAGTTATTTTATAAGATTATGCAATAGACAAACCCATCCACTCTGTTCTTTCCTCGTAGCAAGTCTACATGCAGTCATACACCACCCCGAAAATTATTTTCTCTTTCTTAATTAAAAAACCATTAAGAAATTTTTACTAGCAAAACCCCTAAAAAATTAAGAAACTTTCCCCAGTTAGGTCCTTGCTTGGTTTCTTATAAAAAAAATACGTGTATTTTTGTTTAATTTATTTACCATCGTATTTCCTTGCCATACCACTTTATTGTAATTTGTTGTTGTTTCATTTAATTGAGTTGTTGAGTTATATTAAATGTAAGGGAGCTGTCATAAAGTATGAAACAGTGAGGGGCTGGAAGGGAATAGCCCCTGTTTTTTTACAAATATTATTATTAGGAAATGTTGCTATTAACGACTCACATAACACTTGTACCAAATGTTCAGCACAAACACAATACTATCCGAAAAAAGACGATTTAAAAAGTTTGTTATATCTCATTGTGCTATTTTTGACCGATTTCAAGCAATAATTCAAGGTAACAATGGAAATGCAAACAAGTTCTATCCAACCAATAATTCAGTGTAACCATGGAAATGCAGACACGTTCTATCAATTTGTAGTAAATCTATTTAAAGTTTGTATGATTATGATTGCATTGAAATAGACATGTATGTCAAAAGAACTTGAATCAAACCTACTATAGAGCAAATTTTAAAATTGTTTATTTGAGTAAGAACTTTCTCTTATCACAAAGACTTATGTGATAAATTAAAGGAAAATGCATATGACAATGAAAGTGACAGTTGTTGATTTTAAAAATCTGTTCTTAGAAATAATTCTGAAAAACATTGCATAGCTCATGCTAACTGCTTGAAATAATTTTGTGACCAACCATTTGTGTTAAAATGCTTAGGCGGCCCTGCGCAATTCCTTCCAGCCCTTTCTGTTTTATACTTTGTGACAGCTCCCTAATGTGGTGAAATTTGAAAATATTAAAATCAATCAATTTTAGGGTTTTTATGACAGCTCCCTAATGTGGTGAAATTTGAAAATATTAAAATCAGTCAATTTTAGGGTTTATCACAGATAATCTAGGTTTATCTGAGATAACGTGGTTTTATCAGGGTTTATCTCAGATAAACTAGGTTTATCAACATATAAAATGGGTTTATTTGAGATAAGTGGGTTTATCTGAAGTGAAATGGGTTTATCTGCAGTTAAAATGGATTTATCGCAGATAAACTAGGTTTATCTGAGGTAACGTGGGTTTATCTAGTGATAAACCGAATTTATCTTATTGTTGTGATTTTCGCGTGTCTTGCTGCAGTCGTCAAGGACCAACAAGCCTCCCAACGACGACACCTCGCTGAACAGGCTTCCAGCCAACTGCAACAGTTAGCCGAAACAGCCTTTATCATCTCAAGCCAACTCAATGCTCGCTCTACCACATCACAGCTTGAATTTCTAAATCTTGCCCTGCCGGAACTTTCCGGAACAGAGCCATTGGATCGATTTATCACACAAATGTGCAATGTTCTCAAACGTTCGAATTTGTATGATAAAAACTCTAATGTAGCGTGTGTATCTTAACGTTCATAGATATCAAATATAGAATTAAAATAAAAAGTTGCTTTAAAAGTTTGAGTAAGTATGACGTTTTAGGCGTAATCTGTTATGTGAAATATAATCTTTGTTATTTTAAATTGTTAAAAGTTGTGCCTTTGAAATAGAAAAATAGCATCTATACGGTTAAGGTTTTCTAAAAGTAAACTTTAGATTATGGACGAAAAACATTTTTTGTAAATAATTCTGATTGCATTACTTGGTTTATTGATGGAAAATTTGTTTTTGTTTTTGAAAATTTATTGCTCTTGCAGTTTGGATTTTGACTAGACACAAGTCTTATTAAAAAAAATTTCGGTTTAATAGTTTTAGAAAAAAGTGAGACTTGTGCCAAGGGCGCCAAGTCCAAGATTGAGGACTTACTGTTTTCTGAACAATGTGGAGAGCAATGGGGAAGGGAACAATATAAAGTTCTGCCCGCATTAACACCCTGAAAATATGACGTTTTACGTTGTTTGTCAATGGGCCGTATGGCCCTTCTCGGGGTGAAAGAGTTAAAAACGGGGCTTTGTACATGGCATTACACGTTTTTTTAAATAAGAAACGTTTTATAAAAAACTCACTGTTGATACCCACGAAAATTTAAGAAACTTTTACTAGTGAATTAAAAATGCAACTTCTGAAATTTTTAAAATGAAGATTACATAATGCTTGATGGCATGATGTTAGATGATTGATTCAGTACATTTTATCCTGTACAATACTTTTTGTAATATTTGTGTTGAAAAAAAGAACGCACAGTAAAAAAAACAGAATTTTCTATATTAAATTAAGAAATTTTTAAGAAACTTTTAGTAGCGAAAATTTTTTAAAAACAGTTTAAAATTAGGAAAACTTTCATTAGTGGAGCCTTGGCCAGGTTCCTTATAAAAAGTATATCAAATTATGTCATGCTGCATGGAAATTCATCTCCGAAAAGATAGTTTTTACATGGGATCCACCAATTCAAATTGCTCGTGTTTATATCTAAAAATACAAGAATTTGTTCTTATTTCTGGACTAATTTTTACAAATTTGCTGCACCCCACCTTTCTCAAGAACGTCTTTAAGTGTATTTTAGAGCTGTTTAGGTCATGTACGACGTACTCAACGCCTGAATACCAACTTCAACTGAATACCTAATTTCTGAGATCAAAAAAATATTTGACTGAAATCTCAGCCTGGCGATTCTCAAAAAGGTCTTTCTTACAAAAAGCCTGTACTTTTGAACCCCATCTGGTTCCGCAACACGTCATAAGATAAGATCTCTTTTCTGCACAAAGTATTCTATGCTAAATTTTTGGATCCGCGAACCCATACACACCACCCCCCCCCCCCCCCAACAGGTGCAGTAATGATACATTCATCAAAAGACTGCAGAACAGACAACTTTGTTATGTTGGTTGTTCAATTAAGTGGTTTATGAGATGATACTGTTACTAAATACCCTAATGAAAGCTGTCATTATTAGCTGTGTGGCAGTTATATGGTGATTAATTCCACACGACGGTAAATTCTTTATTAGAGACCTACAACAATATCACAAAATTCAATCTATCATTTATAAGGATAGACAACGTGAAAACTATACCTGGTGTTTTCCTAGATTCACAAACATTAAGATGACATTACAAGATACTCAAAGAAAAGATGCTAAAACTCGTTGAGGTTTTGTCATGATGCCACAATGTAAATTCGAATGAAATGCCTCAAATGTCTGTATTAATCTATCGCATTATTTTATTACAACATTTCTCAATACTTCAAAAGGCCGCGGATTTTTTTGCAGGTGATTCTCAAGAAAATATCTGTTTCATCAAGATTCGAAATTTAGGCCCAAAAGGTTTGTTTCAGCGAGAAAGGATAGAAATTGTGGAACACAAGGGACATAAAGGGTACTTGTTGAAAGGGAATACAATTTACTTGTTGAATTTCTGTCAGTTTTGAAAAATTAGATGTTAGAATTGTCATTGGAGAATTAGTCATAAAATGCCAGCGTAAATTTCAATTATTTTGACATATAATGTAATGCAACAGCCGATGTCACAAAAGAGCTTTTGAGTTTGTGAGAAGCAAGACGATGGTGACTGGTGAGAAATTATGATGAAATTTTTTCAGCTTTATTTTATGGCGTTCAAAGTTTGACTTGATGAATGTTTATTCATGGAAGGAGATTTTCATTCTGTCCATATTATTCTATTACCAATCCGAAACCATGAAACCTATGAATAACATGAGCTATCATTAATTATTTACGAGAGGGAGCCATTAAACGCAAGCAGGTGGAAATGCAAGCAAAACGTATATTTTTTTAGAATACTTACGTAGTTAATTCATTCAATTCCAAACAATCTTTACTTTTTTATAGGTTTGTAAGTCCACATAGCTTTATAGTCAAAGACAGCTCTAGCACCCAGTGTAAGTCAACTCTCAAGGAAAATGCTTTTTTAAGCAGAGCTTCTGCCTTGTTAGGTAATCAATAAGTCAAAAGAGCTTCCTCATTGATACTCATTGTTGGCATAGTGTTCTGCTGCCCATGACATTACAAAAATCATAAGGAAACTCTTAGAGTCCGTCATCCATCTTGTACCCTTAGCCTGGTTTCCCTATGATCACAAAAATCACAAGGAGTTGCAAGCGAATCGCAAAAAAAGAATGATTTTATTCGTAATGATATGCGATCATTGGAAACAGGTTTTCATAAATGTTGCAACTCCGATCAAAAGGTATTTTTCTGTCTCGCTGAAGAAATTTAACAATAATTTTGACACAAAGTTTCTTGCAATTGCGATTGTTTGTTATTGTATGGAAACATTACTGCGTTTGATTTGAGGACTGGCATACTTTTTATAAGAACAGTTAGCTTAAGTTTCATCCTGGATTTGTTCTAACTTCTTAGCTGCTTTTTCCAAACTTGCTACCACCCACTCTGCTACCAAACTTGCTACCAAAACATCCCCAAAGTGTGTTTAAGGTTAAGTGCACAACAACTGCATAATTTGTTCTTCTTAACGCAAGAAATTTCTGAGATAGCAAAAAAAAATTTACCTAAATCTCAGCCTGGCGTTTTCTATAAAGGTTCTTACAAAAACGTGCATTTTCACTTTCATTTTGTTTGAAGAACTGAAACAAATGTAGAATGTTGCAAGATGGAATGCAGCACTTCGAACCCCTTGTCCCCTGTAAACCGGAACATTTCAGATGAGCCCTTTGCGTTCGTCGTTTTCATTTCAGATGCATTCTTTATTGTGTTCTCCTTTCTTTATCTTCGTTCTCCTTTCTTATTCCAGCAAGGCTCAAAAGCAATTGAATTGAATTGAATTGATGTCAAAGGAACACAAAATCCCATTCAACTAACTTGCTTAATGCTACCCAGAGTCAGAAAGCATTTTCTCAAGCAAGAACATCTTTATCGTCCAATTCTTCAAATGGATCCAAGAACTTCATAGTAAAATCCGTTCTCTGTTTGACTCAGTTGCACCCTCCCGATTTACTTGTCAAAGATATGGCATCTCAAAAAGGAGGGCGGTTATGCTGAACGGGTGCTGAAAACAATTGCACCCGATAACATCATGCAACTGCAAAGTACCGCGAGCAGTGTCTTGAGTCAAACTTCAACGTATTTCAAACTGCCTTCAAACAATTCAATTTATGTGCCCATCAGCACAAATTTTATGTCAACAAAGATTGCAACGAGAAATTTAACCACCGTGAAAAAAGTATCGAACCTCAGCACAGGTAACCGAGACTTAAATGTATATGGCTCACTTCAAACGTCAAGATTACGTCAAACCAAGCTTACGTTACGCTGTAATTACGTTACGTTGCATTTAAGCCGAGTTAAATTTAATAGAGTAAAATTTTGCCTTGACCCTAAGTGCAACCAAAATTCGCATTGGATTCTAACATTAAACATCACTTAGATTTTTGATTAATTTTGTTACCTTACCAATTTTATTCTCATCCAAAACGTAAAAGATTTTAAACTTGTGTTGAATTTTACTTTTCATGTCTATGGTTGATTCTTTCCATCAGTCCATACTTTGTATCATAGTCACCAGAAAAACTCCACGCCAGCCCGTTTAATGCACTCTCAGGTGGACTGGGCACGAAAAATATCCGTACGATAAATTAGAACAATGCGCTATTGTTAGTTTCCAGACTACAGTTTTCTTGTGACTATGTTTGTATAAATTACTCGCAAAGAATTTGTTCCTTGGGTGTTGGATATAAAGTTTAAAATAATTAGTTTTGATTCTACAATTCCGCTGACTGTTTCTGAATCGTATTTTCCAACTTTCTTTTAGATAGAGGGTTACTAATAACAATTCTGGTTCCAGTCACTTTAACATTGGCATTGCTCGGTTTGGTAACAGTACTCTGTCTTTGCCGAAAGTCGAGAAATCGAATAAAACGGTAATTTTAGTAAAGAGTAATCTGCTATAGACTTACTGTTTGAGTCCCTATGTTTTCTTCCGTTTCTTTGTTATATCTGGTAGCTCGTCACTCCACTAGGGACACGTGACATTACTTGTCAAATCTTGGACCTAATTTATGAAGCCTCGAATTTGATTTTCGAATCTTAGAGTTCGATTCTCAAAGATTTCGAATTCAACGTTCTGAAGACTGTTCTTTGTTATGTTTCATTGTTGGACAATTTCTGAAGTCATAGCAACAAGAAATAATGTTGTGTGTCCCTCTAGTGGACTGAAGTTCAAGGATAGCACGCAAAGTGATGAAGCGTTCTACATTTTTGTTAGTTTTGTTAGTTAATTGTATATGGTAGTTGTATAGCTATAAAATTGTACAACTATGGTTGTGCTACCAGATATAGCAAAGCAACAAGGGAAACATAGAGACTTGTGTAGTAAGGGATTGCTTATATGAACCCGTTAACCCTTTCACCCCGGGAAGGGCCATATGGCCCATTGACAAACAACGTAAAACATGATATTTTCAGGAGGTAAATGCCGGCAGAACTTTATATTGATTTCCGATATTTCAACTACCCCCTGTAAAATAAAACTTGCATAGGATTTGTCTGTTTTTGCAGAAATAAATTCGGGCGTGAAAGGATTAAACGGACTGGCTGGGTAAGCGATCTGATTTTACTTGTGTTTATATTGGCTTCCCCAGCCCATTTGGCAAGACACTTATTGACAATAAATTTAGTTATTTGTAGACAATGAAATGAGTAACCGGTCCATGCACAGTTTGCTTCGATCATCCTTATCGAGCTGGCTCGCTTCTCCATATAAACGAAAACATTTTTCCGATTGATTCTTTATAGCAGCGATATTGCTTGCTAAGCCATATCTTGAGCCATATAAACAGACCCTTAGAAATATCTTACTTTTTTAATTGACTGATGCTTTTAATGTTCTGTCAGCTGTCTTCCTAAGACCTCTTCGCGAGAAAATTTCAAATAAATTATTTATAAAAAAGCTGTTAAATGTAAAATATACATGAGAGAAAATATACAAGTCTCGTTTTCAGTTCTAATAGAATATATTTTTGACGACATAGTTAATGTAGGTATTCGGGCACCTTTATATCGTCAGAGATCTGTCATAAACCATAGTCTATTAAAATATACATTAGAACACTGAAGTATCGATTTCAGCTGTGAGGATGGCCTAGTGGCTAAGGTGCCTGATTCACGATCGCGAGGTCATGGGTTCGAGTCCCACCAAGGCCATACTTGCTGCGAAAGTGTGAAGAGAGCAGCTAACTCTCGGATATTCCAGGCAAAGGCAAAAGGAATCACAATGTGTGGTCACATCGAGAGGAAGGACCGGGGTCGCCCGGAGGGGTCCCCCTGCGCCAAGTGCAGAAACCCATACCTTGCAAGAATAGCAAGTGTATGTGCCTGAAACTGTATGACCCGTGTCCCCTGCTGGAAACAAGTCATCTAAAGACTTTTGCGGGCTAGGCACGTTAAATACGATAACTCACTCAACTCAATCAATCTGTAATAGAATATATTTTTGACGACATAGTTAATGTATGTTTTCGAGCACTGTTAACGATCAGCGATCTGTCAAAACTACAGCCTACGAGAGGGGGGATCGTTTTAGTAAAAAACAACAAAAACCCCAGACCCTTGAACAATCGTTTTTATTATCTTTATATTTCAGACCCAGAACTTACCTCAATCACACGATTGGCACATTGATGATACAGCTATGAAACAATTCTAAATCCCCATAAAAATTACAAAAAATATCTGCTGAACCGCTTTCGCTCGGGTTCTGGCCCAGGGGGGAGGGGGGTACATCCTAATATATGGGTACGGGTATGTGCCGCCGATAAGGATGGGTTTGAAGGCAGTAAATAACCTTGACATGGGTATGATTTTTAATAAAAATGCTTTAATGTTGGGTTAGATATTAAAACTTGTGTTGTTGTTGATGGGTGATTTGGAATGAAATACACCATTAATGTTGGGTATACACGAAAATTTGAACATTAAAGATGGGTGGGTTTGTAAAATCTCAGCAGCACACTCCAGCCCGACCGTGGGAAATGTACCCCCGAGTTCAGGCCATAGTTTATGACACCCTTTATAGTCTACAGACTTGTAGGCATAGTTTATGACACCCTTTATAGTCTACAGACTTGTAGGGTCTAAAATCTTTGTTGAGGCATTCTTCAAAATTTGTTGAATTTAAACAAACCAAGTAATACTGCAAACATTTTCTTCCGTAGAGCTAAAAAATGGACAAGAAATGCCGAAACAAACTTATCTTGGTTTGAAGCGTTTGAATTACCGCATGCGGTTGGAACTTTAAATACAATGAACGAACTAAACGAGCCTGCCGATTTCTCAATACCTATGGGACCACTCTCTGTCAACAATTTTGCATTCGAAAATTATAATGCGACATTAGAGGAAAGTATAATGGACAAATACAGCACAAAAAGAAATTTGAGTAAAGACTTTCATCAAAGAGGAAGATGCTCAAATGTCCATACATCAGATAACAAAAATATTAACTTGAAAAAAGTGAAGAAACCGAAAATACTGCCACAACGAACAGATTCTACAATCGAAGTAGAAATGTCCAAATAGAAATATTAGTCCTCGTTTTTGAAAGATGATATTGTAAAGATAGAGAGAAAGCCAAAGCGACATTATGAATGTCTCCTTTGAGATTATAAAGCGTGTTAGAACAGATAAATTTTTTACCAAACTAAAAAATGTCCTTTACTTGCAATTTTTGTTTTCCTCTCTGTTGTTTAAAATTGTTTAAATCAGTCCACTCGAGTTGAGTATTGAGAGATTTTTTCATCAAAAATGAATGGTGCAAAATTAACCCTGGGCAATTTCGAACACTTCTGGTGCATCAAAAGTAACCTATCGTAACAATCGTAACACACCGACTCTTAAGCCTGGTTTCCATAAATCGTAATAAGAGTCATAACAGCAACGCCGATGCATCGAAAGTAACCCATCGTAACAATCGTAACACACCGATTCTTACGTTTGGAAACCGGGACAGTCGTAAGGATCGTAAGGAAGTGTTTCACCATTAAATCTCGTTATCGAAGCGACCATTCTGGAAGCGTCAACGAAGCTTTTACGGTCTTATCGAAACCAGGTGTTTGTTTAAAGCTTTATTTTATGCTGGTAATTGCTTTTTTTTGTCGTGACTAGTTAGATGCCGGATTTAGCTCTCTCTGAAGCAAAAATTATGTAACCACAATAGAAAAAGCAAGAATTTTCCAGAAAAGTGAAGGAGCTTTAGCCCACTCACTTAGAATTGCTCCGCAGTCCCTGGTCTAACTAACCATGCTTATCTGAATAGTTTTTATAAAAACAAACTAATTGTTCTACCATGATTGATTAATATGTATGATATTCTCATCTTAATTAAAAAGAAAATAAATTTATAAATATTCGTACATCAAGGTGTTCGTTTAATGTTTGACCTGCATGGGTCATTTCTTATCCTCATCTAAAAATCTTAATATTTTTATATAAAAACAAACTGATGATTCTACTTGGATTGGTAAACAAGTACTTGTACACTTGTACATCAATCTAAAGCTTTGTTTTGCATTGGTCATTTCTTATCCTTCTTTAAAACATTAAGGAATCCAGATTGGTTAGAAAAGTACTTGGCATTTGCTTCTTGAACTCGTTTCTCGGCTGCATGAGGATTCACAATCTCCAGCCCATCAACAGCACTGAATGCAACACTTGACGCAGTTCCCGAAACTTGGCTCTTTGCTGATATCTGAGTTCGTATCAGTGATGTATTTTGCCCTCTAACAGTTGATTTTCCACCATAAGCTTGGCCCATAGCAGCAAGATTTCTCTGTGGATGACAATAACATATTTTTAATGGATCGAATCTTAAAACGAGTTAAACATGATGATGCTGGTCATAGTCATTTAGTCTTTTTGTATCAGCAAAAGCAAATTGTTAATAAACTGAAATCTTACCTGTAATCTTTTAGAAATGGAAACTTGGGTCTTTTTGTCGACTGCAGGATTCCTAACTTTTCCACTTCCTCCTTTACCAAGACTTCCTGTGCCATACCCCATATCAGTTTGATAAACATCTTCACCAAGTTCTCCGAAATTTACTCTGTTTGCTTGTCTCCTCATTTCAGTTACAGCAAACTTTTCCTTCATTTTCCTCACTCTCCTTCCCCCTCTCTTTTGCCTCACTGGGTCATCTGGCCTTGGCAGAGCTTTGCCTTCTTTTACTGGCGGGGGCTCTTGCATTTTGTCAAGTTTCTTCCGAATTTCTTCCAAAAACCTGCTTCCAAGTGATGCATCTAAACTCTCATGAAAACTGTCGATTCTGGCAGCAAGACAGCATTTTGCAGATACCAATCTTGCAGCTTTGCGTCTGAGATGTGGTGCCACAGACTGCAAAAAATTGAAATGGTTCAGGTGCATAATCAATAAACATTATCTATTCAAGGTGCCACCAAAATGAAAACTTTGAAAAATGTTTAAATTGTCAAACTTTAAAGTGATAGCGATTATTTAGTCTATAATTTCTGTCAAACTTATTTCAATTCTTGAGATTCTGGCAGAGATTTTGGCAGAGATTCCGATCAGTAATGAGTCAAAGGTAATGAGATTTTGGCAGAGATTTGTGCTCAAGATTTTGGCATAGATTCCGATCAGTAATGAGTCAAAAACAACATGAAAGAAATATAAATTTTTGAGATTGAATTGGTTATTATTTAAGTAGAAATGTTGACTGACTGGGTTCCTGGATTTTGGAACCTGCAGTTTGCATTATCAATGAGCGAGTGGATTATCATATTTAACATATGTCTAGCCTGCAAAAGTCCCGAGATGACTTGTTTTCAGCAGGAGACACACAGGTTATAAATAACTATATTCAAAGCTGTGGCAGCTGGTACTATTTTACTGACTCGGAAGGATGGAAAGCTGAGTGAACAGTGGGAGATTCAAACCCCAGTCTCTCAAACATTTTCATTTAGTGTTATTTTCTAATTTTGACAATCACCAGACATTTTATTTTTAATCCGTTTTCAATCACCATTTACCACACTGAAAATCATTTCACCTACAAATCAAAAAGCCTGAAACCAAAACGGTTACTATGGCAACTAAAATAATTTCATTAGCAAATGTAGCTTTGTGCATTCAGGTCAAGTTTCACAAATCTATTTTGTATTATTTTGATTTAAGGATGGTGTTCGGTGCTAAAATCTCAGGCACACCAGGTGACACAATCAAAACTGAGCTTTTGTAGCCTAGCAATCTCCTATCTATCTATCTATCTATCTATCTATCTATCTATCTATCTATCTATCTATCTATCTATCTATCTATCTATCTAT